>MU225447.1:1862122-1873569 GCA_018584345.1 Thuja plicata
CAGGAGAGTGTGTGTGGACCTTAGAAGGTCATTTGTTTTATCTCCCTAAGATGGATATGACTAGGTCAATCCATGTCTAGATAGGTTGCTTAGTTGGTTTCTTTTGTTGTGTGTGTGTGAGGTAGTTGGTAAGCCTCTGGAAATCCAACCAAGGCATCAGGAAACTTGGATAAGCTTCTTGGTATCATTGGAACTTGGCCTACACTAGTGCCTAGCAGCTCGGCCTACACTGCCTAGCAGCTCGGCCTACATTGCCTAGAAACTCAGCCTACACTGCCTAGTAGCTCGGCCTACATTGCCTAGCAGCTCGGCCTACACTGGTGCCTAGCATCTCGGCCAATACTGGAGCTCAGTTTTGCATTATTGTTGCTCGACAATATTCAGTCGTAACGGCCCGTAAAAAGCAAATCTTGTCTTTTATGGACAGTATGGTTAGTGTAATGGTTCCTGAATAGATTCTTGTGAATGAGTGGGCCATTAGGGTTGTTTCCTATGAGAGGATGGTTATTAATAACATCCCAAGCCTTCATTTTAGAGATCTAGAGGGTAGAGATTGAAGAAGAGGAGAAACTACAGGAAAATTAGAGATTTTAGAGATTATTGTACTATTTTGTTTTGTTTCCAGTAATGGGAAGTTGCAGACTGCAAGTTTAGTGGATATCAAGTTTCTTTGTGGTTCCTTTTGCATGCAAGTATATTAGTTACTTTATTTTCTATTTTTTGAACTGTTAGTTCTTTACCCGTTCTGGGTTGTAACCATTAATGGCCCCTCGAGGTTCCTGAATCCATGGTGAGAGTCATGCGTTGGGATGGAACTCGAGAGGAGCCCTTGTACATAGTTTCCCTTTTGTTTTCTGTAGGAGAAGCAACAACAAAGAGTCTAGAGATCATACCCTAGGTGAGCTTGGTAATAGTCCGGCTAGGGAAGATAATGAAAGCAATGTTCAGAAAACATTGAATAAGTGAGTAGAATGAATCTATTTGTGTTGTTTCAACAAGAAGGAGATGAAAAGAATTTCGATGGGGGACTGAGTCTTGAAGAGGAGGTAAAGTTGAGAGTGAATTACCTCAATTTAGGGTTGTGAACACCCTAAGAGATCTAGGAAAAAGATCTCAGAGTAGAGCCAAGATGGTTCTATAGTAACAAAAAGACTTCCGTCCACATCAAATTGGTATCAGAGCCTAAATTGATTGGGCTTGTGGAAAATGCTACAACAAGCAGTATCAGTAGGTGAAAACAAGATGGTCACCAATGCAGAGCTTTCAAAGGAAGTAGATGAGAAGAAGAGAGTGATAGAGGATCAAAGAAAAGGAGTAGACTCCTTGAAGAAGCCCTGGATGAGATGAAGGTAAAACTTCAAGAAGTTGCAGATGCAACTAAAAGCAAAGATGGAGATGAAGTCAGCAACAACAGAGGGAAGTAGAAAGTTGATGAAGAAGACTTGATACTTGAACCAGACCCTCCCATGAATGAGGAGCCATTTCTAAAAGCTCTTAGAGCCCCAGGAGGGAAAATTCTTGAAGTAATTCCATTCTTTAATGGAAAAATGGACAGTGAACTAGTTTTGGAATGGATAGAAGGTATTGAGAATCATTTTGAATGTGAGGGAATAACTGAAGCACAGATGGTAAAAGTTGCAAAGTCAAGGTTAAGAGGTTCAACATTAACATGGTGGAAATACCTCCAAGAAGAGAGGGAGAAGATGGGTAAGCATCCAATTTCAAATTGGAAGGCCATGTTAAACAAGATAAAGAAGCAATACCTACCTGAGGATTATGAAATTTGGTTACACAAGAAGAGGCAGAGTTTGAAGCAAAAAGATTTGGATGTGGCCACGTATACTGAAGAATTCTAGAAACTGTGCTTGAGGTCAAGAGTCCAAGAGGATGAGACTATTGAGGTGGCTAGGTATCTTGGAGGCCTAAAATGGAATATCCAAGAGGAAATCAGTTTGTGGACTCCCACAACCGTCCATAAGTGTTTCCAACTTGAATTGAAAGTGGAAGAGAAGAACAAAAAGAAATCAGAATCAAAATTCAAGGGAAGAGGAAGAGGTAGAGAAGGAAGAGGACAAGGAGGTTATGGTGGAAGAGGATCAGATTCAAGGCAGAAAAGTGAGAACAAGCTCACTGAAAATCAGGAAGGAAACTCAAATAGAGGAGGTTTCAACAAAGGTAGAGGCTCTAACACTAGTTGGAGAGGAAGGAGTAGCAACAATCAAGGAAGAGGAGCATCCTACTTTTCCACCATGAAGTGCTACCACTGCAATCAGCTAGGACATCCTGCCTATAGCTGTCCTGAAAAAGGTTCTATTTCTCAAGGAGGTGGAAAGAGAGTTAACTATGTGCAAGAAGAATCAAGTTGCAGCAGCAAGCCATCTAAGGTACCATTAGAATCAGAGGAAGGTGAGAACCTCATGATAAAGAGGACCTTAATCAGAGAGCCAAGCAAAGAAGAACCAAGCCAAAGGAGAGAACTCTTTAGAATGAAGTGCAAGATCACAGGGAAGGTGTGTAGAGTCATTATTGATTCATGCTCAACTGATAATATCATTAGTGAAGAGGCAGCAAATAAGTTAAATTTGAAAAGGATTCCACATGACAACCCATACAAGGTTACATGGCTTAACAAAGGATGACATGTGTTTGTAGGAGAACAAGCATGGGTAGAATTCACCATTGGCAAGTACAAAGACATATTTTTATGTGACATTATTCCCATGGATGCATGCCACCTTCTACTTGGAAGGTCATGGCAATTTGATAGGCAAGCCATGCATGATGGAACCAAGAATGCATATTCAATCAAGAAAGATGGGGTGAATTTCAAAATTCAGTCCCTGATAGAAGAAGGAGAGATGAATAAATCAAGTCCAAGTGTGCTCATGGTTGGTGAGAAGGAGTTCTTGAAGACTCTAGGAGAAGGAGAAGGAGTTGGATTTGCTTTAGTATTGAAGCCAAAAGATGAAGTTGTTGTCAGGAAATTGGAGATACCAAATGAGGTAAAAGAAATACTTGAAGAGTATAGAGATATTGTGAATGATGGCCAACCCACTCCCCTACCTCCTAAGATACTTGTTAGCCACAAGATTGACTTCATACCAGGAGCTACCTTACCCAACAAAGCTGCCTATAAGATAACCCCTCAACAAAATGAGGAAATAGCCAAGCAAATCAGAGAGTTATTAGACCAAGGCCTAATTAGAAAGAGCATAAGCCCATGTGCAATCCCTACTATTTTAGAACCTAAGAAAGGAGGAGCTTGGAGACTTTGTACTGATTCTAGAGCCATTAATAGAATCACCATTAGGTATAGGTTCCCAATACCCAGAATTGAAGACCTAATGGATTGTTTAGGGGAGGCAAAGTACTTCAGCAAGATTGATCTTTAGAGCAGCTACCACCAAATCAGAATTAATGAAGGAGATGAATGGAAGACATCCTTAAAAACTACAGAAGGTTTGTATGAATGTCTTGTAATGGCATTTGGTTTGTCTAGTGCTCCCTCAACTTTTACGACGTTGGTGAATGAGGTATTGGTAGAATGCATTGGTAAGTTTGTTGTTGTTTACCTAGATGACATTTTAGTTTTCAGAAGAACTAAGGAGGATCATATTAGGCATTTGAAAATTGTTTTCAAGAAATTGCATGATGAAAAGCTAATGATCAATTTGGAGAAGTGTGACTTCATGAAGTAGGAGCTTGTATATCTCGATTTTGTGTTATCACAGGGTAACCTCAAAATGGACCAAGAGAAGGTGGATGGCATTCTAAGTTGGCCTACTCCCAAGGCTACAAGTGAGGTGAGAAGTTTCCATGGTTTAGCTTAGTATTACAGAAATTTCATTAGACATTTAAGTGGGATTTTTGCACCTATGTTAGACACCATTAGAGGTGGGATGAAGACAAAGTTTCAATGGACACCACAAGCTGAAAAAAGAGTTTGAAACACTCAAGGAGAAGATAGAAGAGTTGCCTACTTTAGTTCTTCCAAGCTTTGATAAGATTTTTATAGTAGAATGTGATTCAAGTAATGTGGTCATCGGGGCTATCATAAGCCAAGAAGGAAGACCAGTAGCTTTCCATAGTGAGAAGCTAAATGATGCAACTAAGAAGTACTCTTCTTATGACTTAGAGTTGTATGCTCTAGTCCAAGCACTCAAGAAGTGGAGGCACTACTTTATGCCAAAGGAGTTCATAGTATATACTAATAACCAAGCTCTCAACTTCCTTAACTCTCAAGAAAATCTTAGTAGCAAACACATGAAGTGGGTGGAGTATCTACAAGCCTACACTTTCAATATCAAGCATAAAAAGGGAGTACATAATAAGGTTGCTGATGCATTGAGCAGAAGACTACTCATAGTCCAAGAAGTTTAGCTACAAAGCATAGGAATTGATAGCTTCAAAGACCTATACGCTGAAGATGAAGATTTTGCCCAAATCTACAAGGTATGCAAAGAGTTTAAAAACAACTTTCATGGTGAGTTTTCTGAATATACTTTGTAGAATGATTTATTGTTTAAAGGGGGTCAACTTTGTGTTCCTAAAGGGTCCATGAGAGATAATTTGATTCAAGAAAAACATAATAGGGCACTTAGTGGTCATTTTGGAGTCAGTGAGACTCAAGAGCTAGTCACTAGGTTCTATTTTTGGCCTAGAATGAATAGAGATGTTAGACAGTATGTTGAGAGTTGTGTAGTGTGTCAAAAATCAAAGGGCACATCTTCCAATTCAGGTCTTTATCATCCACTTCCAATCCCAACCAGACCATGGGAATGCATAAGCATGGATTTTGTAGTTGGTTTGCCAAGAACAAGGCAGGAATATGACAATATTTATGTTGTTGTGGATAGATTTAGTAAGAAGGCACATTTCATACCTTGCAAAACTATTCATGATGCTTGTAACATTTATTAGTTGTTTTTTAGTGGAGTGGTGAGGATCCATGGACTCCCACTTAGTATTGTTTCAGACAGGAACACCAAATTCATGAGCCATTTTTGGAAGACCTTATGGCAAAAGGTTGGCACTAACCTATCTTTTGGATCTGCCTACCATCCACAGACAGATGGCCAAACAAAGGTAGTCAATAGAAGTCTTGGTAACTTGTTGAGATGCCTCACAAAGGAGTATGGTCAAGCATGGGACCAACTCATTGGACAAGCTGAATATGCATACAATGATACAGTGAACAGATCAACTGGTAAGAGTCCTTTTGAAATTGTTTATGGCTTTCACCCAAGAGGGATTTTTGAACTTAGAGAATTGAAGGAAGGAATGCATGGTAGTGGATATGCTAAGGAATTTTCTCATTCAATGAGGGAATTCCATGAAAGTGTGATAAAACTTGACTGAAAATGCTGAAAAGGTAAAGCAAAAGGTGGATGTATCAAAGAGGGAGGTTCAATTTCAGATTGGAGACTTTGCGATGGTACACTTGAACAAACATAGGATGAAAAAAGGTGTTCCTCACAAGATACAAATGAAGAGGCTAGGTCCATGTAAGATACTTGCAAAGTATGGAAACAATGCATACAAGGTGGAGCTTACTGAAGACATTAGGTTGTCACCGGTTTTCAACATTGCAAATTTGATAGCATACAAAAGACCAATTCAAGATGTTGATAAAAACCTTCAAGAGGTAATACATGAGGTAAAAGATATGAAATTAACCCCTACTCCATCTATGACAGCTGAAAAGATACTAGACTCAAGGGTCTACAAGAAGACTAGGAACAAAGACTATATAGAGCACCTTGTCAAATGGCATGTCAAAGAAGATGTTGATGCTACTTGGATCAAAGAAACAGACTTCAAGAGGTTGGGCATTGATCCAAACATGCTCAATCCAAGGATGTATTAACCTTTGTTTTGTTTGGGGGAGTATGGTGCAGGAGCACACCTAACTCAAACCCCTAGCTCTTTAAAACTGGCATGTACTGACTCTAGCCAAGTCAGGAGAGTGTGTGTGGACCTTAGAAGGTCATTTGTTTTATCTCCCTAAGATGGATATGACTAGGTCAATCCATGTCTAGATAGGTTGCTTAGTTGGTTTCTTTTGTTGTGTGTGTGTGTGTGTGTGTGTGTGAGGTAGTTGGTAAGCCTTTGGAAATCCAACCAAGGCATCGGGAACCTTGGATAAGCTTCTTGGTATCACTAGCACTCGACCTACACTGGTGCCTAGCAGATTGACCTACATTTCCTAGCAACTCAGCCTACATTGCCTAGAAACTCAGCCTACACTGCCTAGCAGCTCAGCCTACACTACCTAGCAGCTCGGCCTACATTGCCTAGTAGCTAGGCCTACACTACCTCACAGCTCAACCTACATTGCCTAGCAGCTCGGCCTACACTGGTGCCTAGCAGCTCGGCCTACATTGGTGCCTAGCAACTCGACCAACACCAGAGCTCAGTTTTGCATTACTGTTTCTCGACAATATTCAGTCATAACGACCCGTGAAAATCGGATCTTGTGTTTTATGGATAGTATGGTTAGTGTAATGGTTCATGAATAGATTCTTGCGAATGAGTGGACCATTAGGGTTGTTTCCTATGAGAGGATGGTTATTAATAACATCCCAAGCCTTCATTTTAGAGATATAGAGGGTAGAGATTGAAGAAGAGGAGAAGCTACAGGAAAATTAGAGATTTTATAGATTATTGAACTGTTTTTTTTTATTTCCAGTAATGAGAAGTTGCAGACTACGGGTTTAGTGGATATCAAGTTTCTTTGTGGTTCCTTTTGCATGCAAGTAGATTAGTTACTTTATTTTCTATTTTGTGAGCTATTAATTCTTCACCCGTTCTGGGTTGTAACCATTAATGGCCCCTCGAGGTTCCTGAATCCATGGTGAGAGTCATGTGTTGGGATGGAACTTGAGAGGAGCTCTTGTACATAGTTTCCCTTTTGTTTTCTGTAGGAGAAGCAACAACAAAGAGTCTGGAGATCTTACCCTAGGCGAGCTTGGTAATAGTCCGGCTAGGGAAGAGAATGAAAGCAATGTTCAGAAAATATTGAATAAGTGAGTAGAATGAATCTATTTGTGTAGGTTCAACAAGATGGAGATGAAAAGAATTTCGATGGGGGACTGGGCATTGAAGAGGAGGTAAAGTTGAGAGTGACTTACCTTAGTTTAGGGTTGTGAACACCCTAAGAGATCTAGGAGAAAGATATCAGAGCAAAGCCAAGCTGGTTCTGTAGCAGCAACAAGACTTCTGTCCACATCAGTTCTAGTTTTTAGCTGGCTCCTTTTGTTGTTCTTAGTCCACGATGAGGGTTTGAAATGCCCTTGTTGCGACCAAACAAAAAAAAAGTTTTTAAATATATCCAATTAACTATGATTATAATCACTGCAGTATTATCTCAGATCAAACTTGATGACATGTAACTGATTGAATGTTTGACTATATTAAGTTGAAGATGATGCAAGACATTAAATCAGTTAATGGTTTGTATTGTCATTGATGTCAACTCGATATCATCTGTATGGTCATATACATAATACCAAAGACTTCAGAGAATCAATGGAACAGAGGTTATGCTTTCAGCAATGCATAAAAGTCAAGTACTCACCAAGTGATAGACCACACCGATGAAGTGCACACCATCGGTAAAGATAGAGAAAAAGTCATAGTGATGCCCGACGAAGCAGAATTACAGGATGCCTGATGAGCTAAAAATAGTGTTGCCTAACGAGCAAGATCCAATGATGCCTAACGGACAGAGATCCCGAAGCTAACTGAATCTACACCGACGGAACTGGCAGTTGTCACCGACGATGAACTGCAAAATTGACCGACAGAATAGAGATATCAGAAAATGACAAAATATCTAGCTGGTAGAGCTAAAGGATAGAATTAACTAGTTGTTTTATTTGATTTATTCAACCACCGTTAAGTAATTGATTTGTACAGCTGGCAAGAAGATAACTACGAGATATATCAGGAGTTAAAGCTGTAAATCAATTTGGTTGGATTGTTTTTCACGCCAAGAATCAAGAATCAAGAACCTAGAATTAAGGAATATCATGTCTATTTAAGAGACAAGCATAATTCATTCCCGCAAGAAATTAGATACACGGGGGAGTGAACTGATAGAAGATGCTGAAGAGAAACTGATGAAGGATTAACTTCATGCAGTCCTGATCAATCAAGCTAAGGGAGAGCTAAAGAATTCTACAGATACCTACACACAGTGAAGCACAACATCATAGAGTAGAAAAGGCTAAGTACAAAGGAATTGAATTGATACATTGATCAGAAAGGTATTGTGCATAAATAGATCTGAATATCTGCAATTCAAAGTTGCATTAGAAATAGGTCATTGTGTTTCAGTTTAACCATTGGAGCATTAAGTCTCTTAATAGAGCAGGACTTAACAATCTTTTGTAATTGATGTATATCCTAACAGATTACCAGAAGGTTGACTCATGATAGTAGCACCGGTCTTACCTAAATCCTATTGACAGTCTAAGAAGGAGGCTGATTCAAGGATGGTAGTAAGATTTGCATAAAGCCTATTAATAGTCATGAGACTGATTCAAGGATGGTAGTGTAGATGCCAGATACTTAGTGACAACCTATGTATTGAAAATCCTCTAATAAGGTCACACTTAATAGTGTGTTTGTAACCTTTAACTGGGTTGGCTCCTAACAGGGCTCACTTCAGAAGAGTGAAAATTTGGGGTATCGGTCCTAGTGGTTTTTCCCTTAACAGGGTTTCCACGTTAAAATCCTTGTGTTATATGTGTATGGTTTATCACTTTATTGTTTTACATTCTACATATGCATTTATGGATTGACTGGTATACTCTGCATATTTACTAAGTATCGATAAATACAGTTTACTGCTTATCGATTATCAAGGAGAATAAGGACAGACAAGGTAAACTGACAGATAGTTATTTATTTCAAGTAAAGGCATACATCTTGTTGGGACTTAATAATTTGAGAAGTATTGATTGGTGGATTAAAGTTTAAATTGGATAAATTTTTGAGGCCACTGATTCACCCCCCCCTCTCAGTTATTACTAACAAAACTGAGATTGAGGTCACAGTAAATTATATTAGATAGTGATCATAGTGATTGGGATTATTAATCCCAGAAGCCTAATTCATTGTTGGTGTCAATACCTATATTATCGCGTAACTAATAATTATTAACACCGGTCATAGCACATAAGACCATGACCCTTTGTGGGTCATACCATGTAAGGGTCATGTCCTTATGTGACATGAAAATTGGTTATATATTTATATTATTATCAAATGCAATATATTAAGAGTGTTATCTAATAGAGTACTTTTGTTTTGTCCTGAAAAGTGTCAAAAATCAGATGACTCATTTCCTTATTAAGTGTTAAGATTGATGCTGATGCAGGAGCATCTTGGGTCAATGGCAATCCTGCACGCCCAAAAATATGTTTGTTTACTCTTCAGTTGTTTGGAAGCTCCTCGGGATGGTTTCTGTTGCTCGGCATGGTTTCTATTGCTCGACATCCTGTGTTGTTGTTGCTCAGCATCCTGTGTTGTTGTTGCTCGACTTTCTATTGCCGAGTGCTCTGTTGCTCGGTCGTGCCTGTGCTGAGTTGGTCTCTTTTGGAAGTTGGAGTGGTGGCCGACTTCTTCTTTTAGTCTTCATTGCAGATTTAATTTGGGATCTATCTTGGGATCTGTGTGGACCTAAACTTGGGTCTCTCCTTTGTAATTGAGCACCGACTTAGTGGTTGGACTCTTGTATTTATTTGGTTGTATGTTCTTAGTTTGGTAGCAAGTCTTAGAGAATGAAGGAAAATGTTAAAGATCTAAGATCTCTGTAGTAGGAAGATCGAATTGTAATACATTCTGATGTGTATGGTCGTAACCGGGAAGGCCTTACAGCCTGGCATGTATTGAGTTTTGATGATATTAATGATAAAGATCTCTACATTTCTCTTCTCTCACTGTGTTGTTGTGTAATTTTGCATTATATCCACAAGGTGGTTGGTTTGTGGGTGTGCCCTAGGCCCTGCAGTCTATCCTCTCCCTGTGTCAGGTGGTATCAGAGTGAGTGGAGATCCGTGGATCCTTCTTGTGAACTCTAAAGATATTTATGTAGGGTAGCAGGTTGCGATCTGACCTAAAATAGCAAAGAGTTTCAAGATGGTTCGTGGGAGAGGAAATGCTGATCAAGGTCTGGCTAATATGCTTAGACAAATGGCTGCAAGATTGGAAGTTGTTTAGACAGCCCAGCGTAGAGGAAGACATCTTGAAAATGTTAGTGATGAAGAATTTGAAGAGGTTCAAGGTGAAGCTGCACCTGTACCTATGATGGACTAGGAAGAAGAAAGATTCCTGAGAGCCTTGACAAGTTTGAAATCCACACCTCAGTTTGTTCCTCTTGAGTATAGTGGAAAGCTAGAATTTGATGAATTGATTGATTGGATCACTGAAATGGAAAAATATTTTGAATATGAGAATGTTACAAAAGACAAGAAGGTCAAGATTGCAAGCAAAAAACTGAAAGGTCATGCATCCTTATGGTGGGAACATCTGCAGTTGGACAGAAAGAAGAAAGGCAAAGACAAAATCAAGGTATGAGATAAGGTGGTGAACAAGTTGAAAGGCAAATTTATGCCCTGTGAATGCTAGATTAACCTAGTTCAGAGAATGCAAAGTTTGAAGCAGAAGGACAAAATAGTCAAAGACTATACTGAAGAATTTTACAGATTGGACATCAGATCTGGACATGGTGAAGATGAAGTGGAAAGATTTGAAAGATATCTGAATGGCTTGAGAAGTTCCATACAAGATGAGATCAGTTTGATCAAGATAGAAGGTATTGAAGAGGCATACCAATTTGCCCTAAAGGCTGAAGAAAATTTGAACAAAATATATGAACAAAGAAAAAGAGGTAGAGGTGGTAGATTCCCTAGAGGAAGAGGCAGATCTCATGGTGAAAATAGTAGATCTAAACCAGACAAGTCAAATACAAACACTAATCAAGACAAAGGAAAGACTAAATGGAAAGGTGGAAATTCATATAGAGGGAGAGGTAATTACTCCAGAGGTGGTTATAGCAGAAGAGGGTTCCAAGTAACTTGTTACAATTATGGAGAAGAAGGACACAAATCCTTTGAATGTACACATGCAAGCAAGAAAGGTGGTGTAGACACCCTAAAATGGACAGGCTTGCGACTTTACATTAAAAACCCTAATTTTCATCTATTAATTAATGGTTTCTTAATCATTAATTAATCATCTATTTTCTTCTAAATTCATTTCTCAAATCATCTAATCCAATCCCCAAAATTGATTAAATAATTAACTTTATTTAATTAATTAAGCTTTAATTGATTAATTACCATTAATTGATTAATTAAACTCAATTTCCTATAGTTTAAATCCAAATATTTAAACTTACTAATTAATTCTTCCAATTAAATTAATTTCAATTAAATTAATTT
>MU225447.1:1881557-1907568 GCA_018584345.1 Thuja plicata
TAGTGAGGGAGTTGACATTGGTCCACACAAATCAGTGTGAACAAGTTCTAGTACAACTTTTGATTTATGTTCACTTGGAGGAAAAGACCCTTTTGTATTTTTTCCTAGGGCACATCCTTTACAAGTAGCAACATGATCAGATTTTAGATGAATCTAAATTCTTCTACTTGTGATAAGATATACAAATTAGAAATCGTAGACTTGACTAAATATAGTATGAATGCCAATTAGTATTATGGTTGTCTTGAGTTGAGTATCGAATGTAGATATAAATATTAGCACCTTGATTGATATTATATTGTATCCGATACTCATATAAACTGATGATCATATTTTGCTATTAGTATGCAAAGGAAACATGTTTTGAACCGTTGGTACATGATCACCAAAAGACAGGATTATAGTGTAACCCGACAGAGCAGCTAACAGAGTAAACAGACATAACATGTTACAATGTAAACCAACACACAAGTTATAGAGGAACCTGATAGACAAGTTCACAGAGGAACCCGACAGACAAGTTCACAGTGAACACTGACAGTCAGACTAAAGAGCAACCCGAGCACTAGTCTATCGAGAGACAACTTTATTCTGAGAAATGTGGATTTGAGTTACACGTCAGATAAACCACTTAATTTTTATATTTAGCTTAAATCTTATCTTTAAATCCATTTCTTGAGGGACAAGTAAAGTAATTGTAATTGTTTAAGTCAGTCTAACTGATTGAAAACATGCAAACTAGGAGATCAAGGTCAAGTTGTAAACCTTTGATCATAGAGTTATCATTGTAAAGCGTGAAACTTATTTAGGTCAAATTCATTGTATAAATAGATGTGTAATCAATCAGAACTAGATGATGTGGTGATGATTGTAGCCGCAGAGATATCTATGGATCAGATACAGAGTTTCATGCAGAAGGACAACGAAAGATGAAATTAGTTACAAAGAACAAGATTCAAGGCTACCGAGCAGAACACATGTATTAATCAATCACTATAAGTGATACATCATATTGTAAACTTTAAAGGATATGTACTCATCAATTCAAGATTGCATTATATCAGGTCAATAAGTATTTTTACTACATTCTAACAAGTGTAGAAAATAGAAGAAATCCTTTGAGAAGGTGGATTTAACAATCCTTTTGTAAACCTCTTAACCAAGTGCACACTAAATAGTCTTGCTAAAGCTCTTAATAGAGTAGACCTTAACCAGTCTAAACATGTTACTCCTAACAGGGTAAGATCATCAGAAGTGATTGAACTTGTAAGCCTTAACCAACCCCTTCCATTCTGTAGATAGTGAAGTTTTGTGGGTTTCATCCCCACCGTAGTTTTACCTTCTAACAGGGGTTTTCTGCGTTACCAAATCTCGTGTCATGTGTCATTACATTTCATGAATGTTAACATGCAATTAAGTTCATGAATTGATATTACATGCATAAAGATAGAATAACACATATGGTCAGTAATGCAAGGAATTAATTACTAAAGGATTAAGGGTTAATTGACAAAAAGTTTTAAGGGTAGTGATTCACCCCTCCCATCTTAGTACACACTATTCTATTATTCCAACAATAAATATATAACCAATTGTCATGTCATGTAAGGACATGAACCTTACGTGGTGTGACCCATGAAGGGTCATGGTCTTATGTGCCATGACCGGTCTTAACAATTATTAGTTACTTGATAATATAGGTATCAATGCCAACAGTGAATCAGGGTTTTGGGATTAATAATCCCGATCACTATGATCACTATCTAATACAATTTACGGTGATCTCAATCTCATTTTGATCTAAGATAATATTGTGGTGATCTGTAGTGATTATAATCACAGTTAATTGGACATGTTAATCCTTTATTTCCTTATGATTTGCTTACTTTATATGTGATGTATTTTCTAGCATAATGTGTCTATTTGCTTGGAATTGCTTATCTATTATAAACTAGGTATCATTAAAGGTGTATTATATTTTGTCTTGCCTTCACAATTGGGGGGCAAGATTGCTTGTATCTTGTCGAGGATCCACTTTCCCTAGAACAGTGGCATTTGTTTATCATGTGACATTCTTTCTTATAAATAATTAATCGTCCCGATTCAGGATTCTCTCTTATACAAGAGGTGCGTATCCTTGATCATAACCTCTTCTTTATTAGTTAAACTACCTTCATTATAAACAATTTCCCTTACTATGCATTTCAAACTTTGTCATCCTTCATCAAGAATCCCCGTTTCACCTAGCCATAGGGGGATAAATGGGTGTATTCTTGTTCTTTCCCCCCTCTTTGTCTTGAAGATGTTATCTTTGGCCAAGAACTCCTCTTGTTGTTGTGTGTTTTTTTGGGGGTAGTGCTTCGAAAACCTGCCATGAATTTAATATAAAAATACAATATCCATCAAGAACTTGCTAAATTACAATTCAATTTCGAACAAAAATAAAAAATGCAATACATACCTTTGTGGCAACATAACATGGTGAAATTTGTCGAAAATGCTGGGGAAATGCTAAATTGGAGGAAACATGATTGGGTTCTAGTTTTAGCTGTCTCCTTTTGTTGTTCTCAGTCCACGACAAGGGTTTAAAATGCCCTTGTCGCAACCAAACAAAAAAAAAAGTTTTAAAAAACCCGAATGGGTTTTTTTAAAATTAGGCTTGATATTTACCAAGCCATAATTCGACTAAGTTATTTAAAATTTTAAAAAACTCGATCGGGTTATTAGTTATTTGGACTTTTTTTTTCCTATGGTGGCCACTTTTTTGCACACCATCTTCATGCATACACCCGAAGGATAAATCAAATGTGTAGAAGTAAACTGTCAACTGCCAATGATAACCATACCTCCACACACTATGGAGAGATCTATACGCCACAATAGAAGCCATGTCAACACGCCACATCAGATGCTATGTCAACATGCCACATCAAGAGTTGCCACAACAAATTTCTGAATCAGAATAACAAATGGAAAGATTGGAAACTCAGGATAATACAGTTTCTAGAACACCAATAACACACACATGATAACCAGAGAATGCCACAACCAAGACCAAGTCTTGAATTTATCTGAATGAGTAGCAACACAACTTCAACACGAATTTCCACAAGAGAACCACTCTGGAAAGACAAGAAGTTGCTACTGTAAACTTGTCAATTGGAATACAACAGAGTGCTATAAAAAGACATCCGCACCATGCAAACATTCATAAATAAGAATATAATACATGAGCACTATAAAAACACTGTCTGCACATGATCACAAGAAACATTCTTGTCTTCCTATATTCTGAGACCATACAAGAAACATTCCCATCTTCCACTATGCTTGAGACCATACAGGAAACATTCTTGTTTTCCACTATTCTGAGACCATACAAGTGACATACATGTCTTTTACTGTACTGAAGATTTAACATACATATCCCATCACCAGAATGACACACATTTAGACCACAAAGTTTGAGATACGATCATCAAGCTCCTCCAAACCGTACAGAACACAATGTTTGACATCAAAGACAACATAAGGTAATAAACATTTATTTTCAACATCTCTCTCTTCCCCGACCCGCACCCCCTCATGTTGAGATCCATATAAGTGGATCTACATAGTTGATATAAAGATATTACTTCTTTATTGAGACCCTTTTTGCACAAACAACATGTGCTCAATGCCCTATCCATTGACCTCATATGTTGCACAAATGTATACAAGATTTTTTTTCGTAATTGACCTTTTACACCTCTTTAGTGTACCCATTGCACACCAAGAATTGCTAGTATATTAAGAAAAAAATTAATATGAAATGAATATAAATAAAATATGTCAGCGAATATAACAAATAAATCAATTTAAATGTTCAGATATAACCCAACAAGACACAATGGCCCACGATACTTAGCTGTGCGAGTCTGGTTTTATATTCGGAAAGTACAGAAAATCTCGAAGATTTCAGTTAAAAATTGTAACCTGGAGGCTCCGATATGTTTTTGGGAATGTCATGTACCAGGTATTTTGCTCGCCTTCCATTAATTTTTATGCTTCGCGGGTCCCTTTTATTAGTTTTCTGTGGATTTTTTAAAGTCTGAATCGTTGTACCAGTTTTTGCTTGGGCCCAAACTTTGGTTATAAGATCTCAAAATTGATTGCCGTACACCGACATTGAAATTGCGGTGCCTATATAGTATTCCACGTTTTCTACAGATAGGAGTATATTTCTGAAGGTTTGATACTCCTTCCGGGGACAATGTTTTATACTTTTTACTGTCATTCAAGAAAAAAGAAGGAGGGGGAATCCTTTTTTTGGAACATACAAATTTCTGAACTGTTTGTCAATCAAGTTTAGTGAAATTGGGACGCCATGGGCCACGTCCCCTGTTCTAGATATGCATTCTCTATAGCTTATGTTTTTCAGCTATATTTTTTGGTAAACCTAAATGGCAAATCGGCGAGAATTGTTCCTCTACATATTTTCTCACACAGCAACATGAAGAATCATGGCAATATTTCTTATTTTGCTGCGATATTTTACTGTTCGCGGTGTACTTCTTACCATTTATTAGATACGTTTGTCAGGCGCTGAATTCGTCAGTCATACAAAAGGGGTACTTTCATGTTTTTAAAATTTTGGGAAAACAAATTTTGTTGTTTTTTATTTCACTTTGATCTTCGCAGATCGCTTAATCTGAGGACTCCTCCAAAGTAACAGTATCTCTGACATTGTTATGCACCCTATTACAATCGTGCTCTGCAATGCTCTGTTGTTTCTCAACAGATAGTGAAACTTCTGCTGTCATGGCTTGGTCCGCTTGACTGTATACATTTCCAAAGTATGACGTGTTTCTGCATTTTGATGCAACGCCTCTTGCCACTTTTAGGAACTGTGCTTGTGTCATGCCCCCGCCTAAGTAATAGTATTAAATTTGCATCGATCAGAAAATTGCCTTATTTATATGATATTACAATTTTCAAAATCCATCGTAGGCAATAGCAAGGAGTCAATCCATCTATCCTACGGCGATCATACTCATGACAGCGATCAGTGTTGATAACAAGGCTGTAAAGCAGCGATATAATTAATTAATACTTTATACAGCAGTTAACCAAAACCCAGCAATTAAAATACTAACAGCAGCGAATGTAAACTAAAGGAAGGCTATTCCAGCCGACCACAATATTATTAAACTTTTGGCCGATCTATGAGAAGATGTTAAAAACATTCAAATAAATTTAATTATGCATTGTTAAGGCCGACTATGGAAGATAAAATAAAATACCATATGGGCCAACTCTCCATGAAATGGCGTATCCTTTGTGAAGTGTTTAAAAACAAAACAAAAACATGAAATGGCCGACTCTTGGGAGAATCAAATCTCTTCATGGAAAGGTGTGATGGGTTATTTATGTTCAAAGACGTAACAAGTGAGTTTAGAAAATTGTCAAAAAATAATAAGAGATAACTGAGTTGTAGTAAAAGAATATTATTCAAGTTTTAAAAGCAGTTCCTTGAAGATGTATGAGAGCAGACATCAAGGAAGTAAAGAGAGGCCGCCATATTTGAGTATAGTAATTGTTGTGGTAGGCATGATGAAGATATTGTCTGACATATAATTTCTTATGTATTTGGTATAACTAATGATGTAAAATAGATTCTTAATTTATTTGTTTATTCTTCCAAGGAAACAATCATATGTGGGTGAGGAAGGAGATGCATTTGGGAGAACGATATAGGTTTCCCATCTAAGCACACCACCCCAAGTTGGATGGAATTGTCTTGGTTGGATGGAATTGCTACTTGTGGGCCAAGCGGTCGAGTTGTCTTGGCTGGATGCTCCGCGCCCTTGGGCTTAGCTGTGGATGGCCTTGGGCACCCGTTGCATCATTCTCTCCAATCCCCATGCTGGTTGGCTGTGGAAAGTGAAATAAACAATCATATAAGGAATGAAAGGAAATATGTTAGGAAAAGGTGGTAGACATAGGTTCCCCCGAATTAAGTAGTCCACCCCAAGGGATGGAATCATCATGGGATGTTCCTGCTGCTTGTGGGTCAAGGGATGAGTTGTCTTGGTTAGGCGCTACGTGCTCTTGGGCTTAATTGGGCTGAACAATCTTCCTCTATGACCTAGGTTCTCTCGAATTAGTCCACCCAAAGAGATGGAATCATCACCGGATATTCCTGCTGATTGTGGGCCAAGGGGCGAGTTGTCTTGGTCAAGTGGTGCACGCACTTGGGCTTAATTGGGCTGAACAGTATCCAGGCACCCTTTGGGGTTTCCTTTCCAAACCCTAAATATAATTAATTATGGGAAATGGAACCATGGATGGTTATTGCATGAATTATCTAAATAAGATAAGATGATTATTGGTGTATGTGCCTATAATTGTTGATTGGATCCCTAATCCTCATAGAAATAATCAATCTTATGCATTATTTCAATTGTTGTCTAACATTATTGCATGTGCTAAACCAAAATTTATGTTGGGAAGGAAATTGTTAAATGGTAAGTTGTATCTTATGAGCTATATTTCTTGAACTTGTGATTTCCTCTTTTGGCAGCCAACTGATTACTTTTCACTGAGTGGATAAAGGAGCATGTACTCCAAATTCCGTTCAGCGGCGGAAGAACTTGCAACGTGGAGAATGAATGAATGAATTTTAATGACGTCCACGAGACCAACGGTCTAAAGGACCAAGAGAAAACCAATTAATCTGCATGCCGAATCTTCTCTATGTTGACCCTTCTGTTGTGGATCCGAATTAAGAAAGTTGCCATTTTGTGTGATCTTGCCTCTTCAAAAAGTTCATTCAAACTGTTCACCTTTAAGTTGTCTTCGTATTGATTGCGGATATCTTCATATGCTGCACATTCTTTGATAAAATGCCATTCCGTTTCCACCACCCCTTTGCTGCAAAAGTTATAGGTTCTTTCCTCCCACATCTCTTTGGGTACTTTCCATTTACCAGTTTCACATCTCAAATGATGAGAGCTCGTCCTCAGTTGAGCAATTAGAATTTTGGCTTTTCCTTTAACTGTGGATCTTAAATCGTCTTTATCACCATGCTCCTACATGGGGTTAAATTCTTTGACATAGTAAGCTTTTTTTCTACCTGGCTGTTTTGCCCACATGGCAGTCTTGAATTCTCTAACACCCACTTTTTTATCTCTTCATTAGTGTTTGGGCACTCCTGGGGATTTATGTTTCATTTGTCCAACCACTTGCTATTTTGTTTTGTCCTACGTTCTAACTCCTCTTCAACCACCATCTTAGGCCAGCGATGCTTATCCATATTTCCAACTTTTTTTTAAGTAACTTAGCAAACAAATGATCATTGAGGCCTTGACTAGAAACATACCAGCCTCCGCCAAGAGGATCTCGTAAGGGACCGTAGACTTGATCTTGAGGCTACTAGTGATAGGATGTATTTGAATTCTTTCTATTTGTCACCATTTGTGATTTGACACGTTACTCCCCCAAACCTCACATTTGTAAAGAATAACCGGAACCACCAAAAGACGAAAGAGAGTTTTCTTAGTCTTCCAATCCCACAACTCAACCTTCTTGCACCTATTCTGGAGAAGGTAAGAGGCTTTCCATCCTCACTATATTCTTTTTGATTTGCATGTTTCCCAACTTAGTCTATAGCAGAAATCAATTCCTAGGTATTTGTACTCATCCACAATCTCTAAAGAGCTGCCCTCAAATATAAAAGTATTCTGCTGCTTTTTCTTTTTCAAAGAAAATTTTGGAGCTCTTTTGCCAAGAGCTCCAAAATTTTCGTATGTTCTCTCAAACCTTGAGCAAAAGAGCTCCAAATTTTTCAAATGTTCTCTCAAACCTTTAGCAGATTTGGCAATAACAATAAGGTCATCAACATGTAAAAGTAGTCTCACCACATATCCTGCCAAATGTATGCCTTCTCCATTGGCCTTGTTTAACCACTCTTCCAATTTATCGATGTAAAGACCAAACATAGTAGGGGATAAAGGGCACCCTTGTTTGACACCGATGTCACTCCCAAAGCATTCAGACATGCCCTCCTTAGTTCTGATTTTGGCTCTAACCTGCTCATACAGCTTATAAACAACAACCCTGTACTCTAAAGGGAATTCCAACTCTTCCATTCTATGCCACAGCTTATCCCTAGGAACGGTGTCAAAAGCTTTCTTAAAGTCCACGAAACAACAAAAAGCTTCTCCTCCTTGTTTCTCCCAATTTTTTTCAATGAAATGTCTTAGAGTGATGCAATGATCAATGGTAGAATGTTTTGGTCTGAAGACCGCTTGTCCCTTTGCTCTTCTTTCTTCTTTTTCTACCCAATCGCTGATTCTACGCTCTAACATACTCCCAAAGAGTTTTCCCAAAAGGGGATTCACCATAATGGTACGATAATTGGAGGGATTGTTGATGTCTCCACTCCTGTGAAGAGGAATAACAACACTAGTTGACCATTCAATAGTAAAGTTGTCTTGTGTGACCTTGTTAAAGATGTACTTGATGTACGGAGCCAGAAGCTCTACTCCCCATTTTAAAAATTCTGCCGGCAAACCCTTAATATCCTGTGCTTTACCATTTGCCATCTTCCTTATACCCAGTTTAATGTCTTCAATTGAAATTAGCTCAGCTGAAGTATTAATTATAGGAGGGTTATCCTCCCCATTTGGCGGCTCATATAAAAGCTTCACATATTCTAACCATTGGGTGTCCGTGATATTGTTTTCCACTTGTTTTCTCTTCTGTTGTAACTCTCTCCAAAAACCCTGAGGATTATGTTTCCCTAAAGAGATTAACTTTACTCTGAGTAGCCACATAACTCTCTTTTTTAAATTTGATCAATTGCTTGTAAGCGTTTGTATTTTCTTCGCTTGATTCCCCCACTTTAAGAGATCTCTTTGCAGGCTTGCACTCCTCGTCGTACCAAGGGCTAGCTGGAAAAGTGTTTGAGATGCCCTTTGATGGCCTAGATCTCTTACACCCCTTTAAGGCTCTATGAACTAGGGGAGTCAACATGCTGCTGCTCAAATGTTCATTCTCTCCTTTGTTGCCCTTGCAATTAGTGTTGTTTCTAATCAGCTGGAGCTGTCGTTCAAGAGTAGCACAAAATATCTCTTGGTTCTCTTGATTTATAAGAATTTTACCCTGCTTATGACCTTTCGTACAAACACTTTGGATCTACCCTCCTTGCAAGCCTCTTGCATTTACACCATATTTGATAAAAAGCGGCATATGATCAGAGGAAACCAACAAAATAAAAAATAAAAAATGCAAGATAACTTCAAGAATGTTAAGTGTTAAATTTTACAATACAAGTGGCAAAAACAAAAACAAAAAAAACTTACTTGTGAGAGGATCTTGATTGCAAGAGGTTGGAGGTACATATAATCTTGACCATGGAAGTACCACCATGTAGTAGCATCCATTTTGGATTGGTCTTTAACAACACAAGGAGCATGATTTCTTCTTGAGGCAAACAAACCAAATTCTTGCCTAACACTTGTCTTTGCTTCTGGATCTTTGAAGAGTCTAGTAAACACCTGCTTGTACCCATTAGCAACTTCAGAATCTCTATATGGTGGTACTCTCCCTGGGATAGAAGGTACAACATTGCTATAGTACCTCGGAGATAGGGCATATGCAAGGAGGTGCAATGCTATGGTCATCTTGTTCCAACATTGAAGAACAATTGCTTCCACCCTTTTGAAAAAGGTTTCTTTAGGATCATTCTCTCTTTTGTATTACCACTTTTATTTTCTCCAACATCGTGTCCATGCTATCATAGACATACCCAAAACATGGTGCATGTGTATCAACAATTTGAATCATAGACATGATAGATTCGGTGAATTCCATACATATTCCACACAAACCCACCAATCGTCATCCAAGATCAATGACTTGACCTTTTGGGCCCTCTTTGAATTTGACTGCTTCCATATACCCCATTGGTTGCTAATAACCATTCGATCCAATGCC
This sequence comes from Thuja plicata, assembly GCA_018584345.1. Taxonomy (NCBI): domain Eukaryota; kingdom Viridiplantae; phylum Streptophyta; class Pinopsida; order Cupressales; family Cupressaceae; genus Thuja; species Thuja plicata. The sequence continues at coordinate 1,891,536 of MU225447.1, forward strand.
TCTCGCACCTTCACAACTCAACTCATAACAATTGTATGAGATGCAAACTGGGTTTCAACAACCTAAGAACATGTTAATAGTAAGTTAATAACACATTAAAAATATGTAAATAACACAAAAATATATTTTATTCAATTATGTAATAGTAATACATGACATAAATGAAACTAAACAAATTAAGTTTACCTTCAACAATTCCAATCTTGAGAAAATTCTGAAAATTGCTTGGGACGTATGGTGGTTCGTCACAAACATCTGGATCTCCTCGATCTCTTGGTATATTTCTTTCACTCACTCTATTTGGGTGCCTATTGCTTGCATCACCAAGTTGAGGGAGTGTACGGTACATGGTGTCCAAAAAATGTTTTTATTGTTGAATTTAGGTGTGCTTGATTATCCACGGGCAATAACTCTTATTGCCCTCCCAACCATAGACGATATATTTGTTTCCCTCGAGCACTCTGACATATATTGATCTGCATGTTATTATTCAATATTATGTGTGTTGAATGAGATCACACATCTCATTATATATATGTGAGAGGTGTCTTTGCACCAAGGGTTACCACTCTTCACATGTGGCCCCATTAATTAATAATTATAATATAGTTATATATAATAATTATATCATCAATATAATTATACCAATATAATAATAATTATTATATTAGATTAATATTATATTATCACAACCTTTATGATAATTATGTTGGCTTGTGAATTCCGACCACAATTGCAATAAAATCAACACTCCCTCTTAGCTAGGGAGGAATCCTACTCGATATATGAGTAATAGAGTAATGTCCACCATGGCTACTCCTAGAGGGTGGCTCCATCATGGCTGCTCCCATGAATGGAAATGCAAACAAACATAAGTGTTCATCACGGAATCACTCACGTAATGTCGTCATCTCATGATGACGTTCACCATAGCTACTCCTTGAGGGTGAATCAAAACAAGTCTTTAGTCATGGAGTCACTCACATGACCTCCACCATGGCTACTCCCAAAGGGTGGGTCCATCATGGCTACTCCCTTGAATGGAAATATAAATGAGCACAAGTGCCCATCATGGAATTACTCACGTGATGTCGTTATCTCATGGTGACGTTCACCATGGCTACCCCCAGAGGGTGAATAAAATGTACCATAGCTAATCTACCATAGCTACTCTGAGAGGGTGGATCCACCATGGCTACTCCCAGAGGGTGGAACAAGGGCTGATACCTCAAACTTCTCTCTCTCAGAGAAGAATGCTATAAGGGCTGATACCTCAAACTTCTCTCACAGAGAAGAACTCATTAACAAGGGATTGCACCTCGAACTTCTCCCTCATGGAGAAGAACTCATTAAGCATTAGTTCTTCATGATGATGTGGCTCTCTCTGAAATAGATATCAACCTTCTGACCTCCTCGTCCAAGGTTGCTAATGATGAAATGTCAGACTCCCTTTGAATCTGATATCAACCTTTTGACCTCCTTGTCTAAGGTTGCTTATGATGAAATGTCAGACTCCCTCTGAATCTGATATCAACCTTTTGACCTCCTCGTCCAAGGTTGCCTATGATGGAATTGTTAGACTCCCTCTGAATGTTAATTCTTCCTCTTCGAAGAAATTGATGTAGATATGTGCCACCAACTCAGTCCCATGACTACAAGCATCAAGTTCTTTCTCCCTTGAATGCAATCTCTTATGCTTCTTGATCCATCCTGAAAGCATTTCAAAGAGAGATTACAAATAGTTCTTAAAACTAAACTATCTCGAAGGGAAATACCAATGATAGAAGCATACAAGATTTGGTATACCAATGTTATAGCATGAAAAAAATAATTCATGAACATTATTCAAGGGTATGAAATACTTATCTCTTATTGTCAAATATTGCAGCCCTCTGGCAGCTTCGTCCACTAAACTCAATTTCCTTTGTCTGCTCTGTAGCGACTGTTGACAAGAATGCTTCTGAGTTTTCCACACTTGCAGTGTGTAATGTCCTTTTCAGGAATTGGGCAAATTACGACAAACTATCTTGTCTACAGTTGCACCTCGCCGAATATGTTCACGATTGTAGTGTGCAACATTAGTCCACCAATCTGCTTTAGATTTAACATAACGCAAAATCATATTCTCAATAGGCACTAGCGAACCCGATACCTTCCAGGGATGTTTGTCTTCCAACAACGTCAAGCTTCTCTCAGGTGTTGTAAGATAGTGTGTGCTTTTGTTCAGTTTAATATTCTCTGGCATTGCATCAAGAACATCATGCATACCAGCTGCTCTAATCACCGCTAATGTGACAATGCACACACCATATAAATCAACTAACATGTGCAACTGGCAAGTTGGCAATCAAATGACAATCACCTAGTGGGTATGCACATCTCGTGCTCGAGCTCCACACACCACACAAAACATGCGCGTTGCTATATATAATATAATCAATATGAAGCCGTCTTGGTGAAAAAAAAATGAAGGCTCAAACCAACACCAACCCACGCAAATCGCAGACCCTTCAACTATCACCATTCATAGACCACGAATCTGCCAAACAAGTCGTTCACAACCTTTGATCTGTAGAAGAAATACAAACATGAGCCAAAGAAGGGAGTCGTGGCTTGCCTGCGAGTCGATCAAGGGAAAATATAAATCGGCAACGTCAATATGGGATGTGATGTCGCCAAGTACACATGTTGCGCCTTCCCAAAGCTACCAATCCAATAATTGCAATGCAACCTCCAATAATCGTTGAGTCAAAGACTACAATGGATCGCGTCCACCAATAGCAAGGGTCGATCAATTGGGATATAATCTACCAATGTGTGCTAAACCCCACAATATCGCAATGCACAAAAATGAAACTTATTATAAATAAAAAAAGGCCCAATGCAAGAGATTACGATAGGTGTTGACACTGATCTAGTATGTAAGGTGCTGACTATAGGTTAAGGCACGATCTAAGCGATTCTGGCTTTCAACCATGAAGGCAAAGAGCAATGACTATACGCGCACCACCATAAAAACAAGGATGACGACTTGTGGTTTTCTAAATGGGGAATTAAATCCCGATGAGTACTAAACAACACATCAATGATTTGTGGGTGCTACTCAAAGCATGAATCATCCTGCAATGAAGACCTGACAATGAAGACGATGCACTCCCAAGAAAAATGTCCCTGCTAAAGACAAAGCTTAGAAAAAGCTCTCCGATCATTGCACGAAGCCTCCAATCGCTTCGACATTTAAATCATGAAATGCACGGATAGGGTAAAACTGAACGCCAAGATATAATGCGATCATAATCATCATCGTGGTTCCATTCCATGGCCGTTTGACTTTTGTAAACTTCAGTTACAAACCTGTGATGATTTCTCCAAGAACAACCGAAATTTATTTCTGAAGTTTCACAGGCCTGGGAGGAAGGCCTGCTCTGATACCATGTTGAATTTCTGGTGTGCTCGATTATCCACGGGCAATAACTCTTATTGCCCTCCCAACCATAGACGATATATTTGTCTCACTTGAGCACTCTGATATATATTGATCTGCATGTTATTATTCAATATTATGTGTGCGTTGAATGAGATCATACATCTTATTATATATACGTGAGAGGTGTCTTTACACCAAGAGTTATCACTCTTCACATGTGGCCCCATTAATTAATAATTATATTATTATAATAATTATATCATCAATATAATTATAACAATATAATAATAATCATTATATCACAATAATATTATATTATCGCAACCTTTATGATAATTATGTTGGCTTGTGGATCCCGACCACAGCTACAATAAAATCAACACTTATATCTTGCCTCAACAAAAGCACCTGCAGCCCTGCAAACTTTTGCATTGTTGGCTATTAGTTAGATCACATTCTCATTACTAACCATCTCTATGGAGTCAATGAGGATCCTGGAAATGAACTCTGCATCTTTGATTTCCACTTCACAATCAACCACCCTCGAAAACATTGCCCCTTGGGGGACACCGCAATAACATTTATCAATGGACGGTGTCTGCAATCTTTCCATCCATCGGAAACAATAGAAACACTTGATTCAATCCAAGAATCTCTAATTGGTTTTAGTGGGGCCTCTACAAATTTTTTCTCTTTGCAATAAGGTGGTATGCACCTTTTCATGCCCAAGTCTTGTGAAACCAGGAGGTGCACTATTTATTGCTGACACCATGTCCTTCCAATAGAGTCTCACCAAGTTGAATGGAAGACCATTGGCATAGATGCAACATGCAATTTTTTCTTCAGCAATATCTCTTGCTTCCATTTTAAACGCCTTGTCCAACGAACTCCTCTTGTGGGTGGGAATTTCTTCTTCATCTTCGTTTTCTGTAGAGGGTATAAGAAAGAAGGGATGTTTGGAGGCCGCTACTATATGAGAAGGTAAATTCATTGTTTTTTTCTTTTTGGAACTATAAGCACTTTGTTTTCCTTTTGCAACCAATTTGTCATCATCTTCTTTTTTTGGGTCTATAATAGCAGTCTATTTACTAATAATAAACATAATAATTACAAAGATTACAGTTCATCAAAAAATTTCTGCCAGCGCCAACTGAGCCAAGGATACAAAACCCCATACATTCCAGACCTCAAAAAAGCCCCCCTTCTAATATGATCACAACCATGCCATGCCAGACCAAAGAATTTTCCAAATACATCAAAAAACCTAATTCGCCCCCCTCCCATAGATTTGAGACAAAAAACTAGACACCAAGCGATGCCATACTCATCACCCAATGGTGAAGATTGGAAAAAATCAGTACATTACAAACCCAAAACAAAGGAAAACCCAAAAAACAAAACACCAAACCTAGGACGAGGGACACCAACTCGAGGCAAAGCAACATTATTGGTTTTGTGGAACCGCTACCCTCTTGCCTCTCGTTCTCCGCTTCCTCTTTTCGGAACCATCTCTATCAGCCACCACCACCACAAGCCGAGCTTCAACCTCCTTTTGCTAAATGAAAGCTTTCAATTCATTCCACCCGTCCAAAGCATCACTCCTCATTGCTCTGTTAATCCTAGTAGGTTACCTTGGGAATGGGATTAATTCACACAGCTCCACCTCACTTGGATTCTCAATACCTTTGTGCACATCAAAGCCAACCCCTAGAATTGCCCATTCCAGAATAGAGTCAAGCCCGCACAAAGATTCTTCCTCCACGATGGAATGCATCACCCATTCAATAGTGTTTGCCTCCTTTGCCAATTCCAGACCCCAAGCCACAACTATCAAAACAATATCCATATTGGTTCTATATTGGTGCCTTGCATTATTGAACACATCTCCCATTAAACCCTGCAAAATTTGAACGAATTTCTCATCCTTGAACAAGAAAAGCCCCTTCACTCTCTTATAGGTCACCACCCCAAAAAAGGCCGCTTGCTGCTTCGTTGATAGCAGAGTAAAGTTGGCCTCCATTTCCACCTTTCTGATCAGCCGTCACCTCAAAACAACAGGAGAAACCACTACACCGCTCCTCTGTCCAATCACTCATACAAACTTCAACACTAAAACCAAACCACACTGCCATAAAAAGATTGCAAAAAAACCCCCTTCGATTCGCACGAGTCCCCTGAAAAACCATTAATGCTCACACCAACAACCACTGGCAAAAATGTCAGTCTTCTAACGAAAGGGTACAAAAATCCTCCGTTCGTACCTCACCAACATCACCAATGGGCAAAGCCCATTTAGATAGCGTATCTGCCACCTTATTTCCGGATCTCCTCACATGACTTATTTAATAGTCATCAAAGGTGGCAAGTTCATTTTTGATAGCAAAAATTAATTTTTGTAAATGCCAAGCCTCTACATGCCCATTAATGTTTGCATGAACAATAATCAAAGAATCTCCTTCTAAATGAATTTTAGCTACCCCCAAACGTTTACCAAATTTAATTGCCTGAAGAGTAGCTTTAGCCTCCTCAACATTATTAGTTCCTTCTAATTTTTTTAAACCCATGGCAATGGCATTCCCCAACCAATCCCAAGCAACGAACCCCACACTAGAAGGGCCAGGATTTTGCTTGGACGCTCCATCAAAGTTTATCTTACACACCCTCCTTGGTTTGGACAATCTAACCTCCTTTATCTTTTTATCAGCCAGATTCACCTAGGGAAGCCCATTAACAATCCATTTGTTAGCATCTTCTTGTTATTTTATGAATCCCCCTATTTGTACAAGAGACAACCTCTTCTTATTTGGGCCCTCACACGTATTAATCCCTTTACTACTAGGGCCGATAAAGTGAAGTTTCGCTTGAGAATAAGAGCTATTATATTGTACATTACAAAAACTACACTTCTAAATATATCCCCCACCTCCAGGAACTTGTGAAATCCTTGTCTCCATAAAGGAGGTCCTTTATCAATTTCGAATTTTTGGCTTCCTTCCACATTACTAAACTTTGATTACTGACCATTTTTGCAATCTAAAAAAACACAAAAAAACTTGATAAACTCCTTCACAAACTTGAAAAAATCCATCAAAAACTTGAAAAAGTTCATCAAAAGACTAAAGAATAGGGTTTAAATGCTTACCTTAGACGCTTAAATCTCCTTTGTGGAAGCTATTTGGCACTCCACAAACGATCTCCTTCAAAAAAATCCACCTGCCCAGCGCCAAAATCGAGAGAAAATATGTTGAGAGCTAAACAAGAAGCAAAATGACATGTTTTTGTTTTGGAAGGCCTCATAAAGGGCCATTTTAGGGCCGAGGAGAAAAAAAACACTTTTTATTGTTTTTTGGGTCACTGTTTCACTTTACCGCTACAAATATACCCGGGTGCAGGCTAGGTGCGCATTGGATGCGCGCCCAACCCTGCGGATGTGTCCAAATGTGCGGGGCTGCGCATCTTGCAGCGCCTGTAGGGCTGAGCGTGCATTCTGTGTGCACCTAGCACGCATCCACATCCGATACGGGCCTACAAGAGGCGCATCCTGCAACGTAGGTATTAGAGCTTTGATCTTGCCAGCTTGCAGTGTAAAGATAAATCAATCGATGCATTCTAGACAATGAGGAAGGATCTATTAACTCGGTCTAAATACATGACTATGGAGAGATATGAATTTATTGCATTTAAGACCGTAAATGTGTGTCATGCTTCTAATCCTCATCTTAATATAAACTCTTGTTCTCATTGTTGAGAATTGTTGGGAGACCCCACCTGGGAGTAAAGACAAAACATATCTTGGTTTAAATTTGCAAGTTGAGATAAATATCAGAGTTCTGCAACAGAAGCTAATTATACCCCATGGAGGATCTAAGGATGACAAATCTTCAAAGGTTAGTTTAGTGACCCTCACATTGAAAAGATTTGGTTAAACTGTCATTTCTTGAGGACAAGCAACCTTAGGGAAAGGCAGACTGTCATGCCCGCCTAAGTAATAACATTAACTTTGCATCGATCAGAAATTGTCTTATTTATAAGACATCACAATCTTCAAAATCCATCAAAGGCAGCAACAAGGAGGGAAATAACCTAAGCTTAGTTTCACCTTCTTACTTTGTTTCTAGTTTGGAAATTTCATCAAACAGTTTCATAGCATACAAAATATAGGGTTCCAGGTTGCCTATATAAGTGTGTATTGGTTATTTGACATTAAAAAAACTTAAGATTCAATTGTTACTAGTTTACATCATCTTGATTTAATAACAAAGAACTCTACAAAGATACAATGTATATCATGGCACATTTCATATGATATACAACTACGTCATCAATTTGCTGCTAGTTGCAACAAATAAATTGAAGTAGAAGTTACTATTGAGCACTTCCAAGGCAAAATGTGAGTTGTTACTCTGGCAATTCCCAGATGCATCTACATTCCCGATAACAGGTAATTAGCTTACACCATGGATGTGTCTCCTGACAACAAAATCACACACTTCTCAATCAAACTGGCCCTCGATAATAGCATACGAACTAGACAATACTCAATATTTACTATGCAATCTTATAAACTCTCGAAATTGAATGATAGTGTTAAAATTGAAGTCTTTGCAAATACAAATCTGTCATTTTTCTTCTACAAAGATAACAAAAACTTTCCAGAATCTTCACATGCTAGGCATTTTTGCCAAGAAGACCTGATATCAGGTATGTTCAATCTACCATCCTCCTGTTGCCAAAAATACAACCCACCATTACCAACACTCACAACAATGATGCCAATGATATTCTGCTTGTTGATTTCAATATATATTCTTCTCGACATTTATAAATATTTCCAATGTTCAAATACAAATATTTCATCAGAGCCCACATGAAAAGATTAAGGTCCGCCCCCAAATATATGTCAGAAGTGTTATTACCATCATCAAACCCCTTATATATGTAACATCACAAATATTTAATTATTTCAGACCTTCAACGGTGGCAAGCAATCCTTTGATAGTAATATCAAATAATAACAACATATAAAAATAGCTAGAACATTCACACTAATTATTTGCAACTTGATACTTTATCAAGACATACAAAATATTAATGGAGACAATTATTACTGACCACATTCGTCTGCTCAAGTTAATTCATCCGTGGCAAATAGGCCATCATTCTGAAGAGTAGACTCCATGCTTAATATGACGTACGACTCTGGAATGCTGGATGGTGGGAAGCAACTAGATGCACTATTCATCAATATTTTCCCCAATAGTTTGTGTACAACTGATAATTATTGCATCGATCCACCTTGATCATTTTTTTTTCAGGAGACATCACATAGTCTTTGAATACGTAAGGTTATTTTTTATTAATTTTTTGGTCGGTGAACACTTTTGATTGGAGCTATGAACTAGTGGGGTCACATTGGGGAATCCCATCCCTGTGGTAAGTACATTGCCACGACATTAACACCCCCTACATTTGTCTCGTGCTAGATGCCTGACATCTTATTACTCTAACACCTTATCCCTCCAAGATCTCCTTATGTCTCCCCTCCTTATCTCTCTGTAATCACCTTATATCTCCCCTCTCCCCTCTCACACCTCCTTATCTCTCCAAGCTCACACACAATTCTCCTTATTACTCCACAATTCCCTTAACCCTTTAGGCCGTCGTATCACTCCAGTGCATTGAGCTTTCTGTCACTCCTTATATCTCCCATCAACTACATCCTTATCTCTTCGTCCGACAATTGTCAACTCCCTCCAGCGTACTTGCCAATCTGTTTGTTGAGCATGTGGTACGACCCTAGCGAAGTCTCTTCAACGACCATAAATGTCTGCTGGCACAGGAACCATGAACAACATCCTTGCCAGTAGTGTTGACCACACACCTTTGACCGCCTTATTTCGCCTCTGTCTATGCGTTGGTGTATTTCGTTGATACCCTATAGGGAATCGACCACAAGATGTTGTGCTTACACGGATTGCAGCTACTGCTGCACTACGGGGTGAATCCCGAATACTTCAGGTTATTAGCACAACTAAGAAACTTGAAATGATTTCATCAAGAACCAACTAGGGTTGATCTCTCACTACTGAAAATGGAGAACTTAGGCTCACCCCGAGAATGAATTTGAGAAATCTTCTCAAATCAATGACTGAAGAAATAATTAATACAATTCATGCCCTTCTCCATTCCAGATAAAGATAAGATAAAGAGAAATTTATTAATGTCCAACAAGAAACCACAAAGGGTCAAAGGGATTGCCAAGAACAACACCAAAATCCAGTTCGCCAAAGGGACACCAAACGGTGCCCAAGAATGAAGCAACAACTGAAACAAAAACCAAAACAACAAGAGGGGTCTGAAAGGAAAGGAAAAACCCCTCCAGATCACCGCCAAGGGTTTTGAACAACCGTGAAAACCTCAAGACAGAGGGATAATCGATAGGACCAGCCGAAATCTTGGTCTGCTTCGAAATAATCCTGGAAGAGGAAAGTCATTGCTGACAGGTGCCTGTCCTGGACTTCACAGATCTGGAATAGGGGACAGAGCCAAGCTAACGCTTGGTGCCGCGCGCTGTGTGAGGTCCTGTGAAGAAGGAAGTAGTGAGATGGCAAGGGAGGGGAGTCTCAAGATGCCAGATCTGGAGTGCGTGGTTCCTGAGCCTAGTGGCCTCCTAGAGATAAAGTGCAAGACACCTCTGGTCCGTAAATCTGAAGAAGGTGTGGAACGACCTCGCCTCCCTAAAGAGGTAGTAGAACCTCCCTCTGATCTTGTAGTATATAGGGTAGCGAAATATGAGGTGCTCCTCTAATTCCATTTCCCCGATGTTGCAAAGCTGGCAGACCCTGAGCGCTCTGTCAATATGGTTGTCAGTCTCGCAACGGAGCCAATGTGAACCTTCTCTGAAAGAACCAAGAGGGATCCGTAGGGAGTGTGACTAGTGATGGGATAAGTAGGAAGGGCGGACAATGAGTCCATCCTTCAACTCCAGAAAGTTCTCTGCGTAGAAGGCCATCTTAGGGCGGAGGCCCCTTTGAGGGTTGACCCAAATGGTGTGAATAAATTGCTTGTATGTCATCTTTGATGTGCCTATTCAGCTCTTGCCGAGGAGGGGCATTAAGAGAATATTGGAATGGTGGGAGGCGATCTATCTCAATCCTAGTGGACCTAAGAAGGGTCGAAGCCTCAACAAACTAGCCACGAGCCTGACCAGAAGATACAACGGAAGTAGCAATGGACTCCGAAGAATAGTAGGCAAGGTAGGGATATCTATGACGCCCATTGCTCGAGTCGGCAAAGCCCTGAAGGCGGTGAAGGTACTAGACCAGATCAAAGATGGCCTCAAGCCTGAAGGGGCGAGCCCCAAACTTTGCAAGAATAATGTTGTGCAGGATGGATTGCTTGCACCAGATGATGTGCCCGAGGAGGAGAATCTGAACCCGCTTTGCAGAAGCCCAATCAAAATCCAACAATGAAGGACCCCAAACCACCGAACCATAGAGAACAATAGGTCTAATAAGTGTATCCATAAGTATCAACTTGGATAGAGTGTCCTGGAAATGGTGGCTAAAACATTGACGCTCGAGGAGGGCTAACGAACCATACCCCTTATTAGCCTGTGGCTGAAGAGCGGGTTTTATAGTAATGTGAGGGCCGGAGAACTTGACCCCCAGATATGTGTATGCAGAAGAAATCTCAACCTCCAGTCCTTTGAAGAAGAAATGGAGGTAAGAAGTCTTAAGAGCATTGAAGACCATCACCTTGATTTTCCCCAAATTAACATTCAAGTGTCGTAAATCAAAAAAGGACGCAAGACCATCCAACAGTCTCTGTAAACCTTCCGGGGAGGAGGCCAAAAGAACAATATCATCTGCAAAGAGTAAAATAGAGATCAAAACTTGATGAAGAGGGCGACCATCCCCCGGAAGAGTATGATCCTGAAGGAACCTCTCAAGCTTGTCAATGTAGATACCGAAGAGAGTAGGCGATAGTGGGCAGCTCTGCTTCACCCCAAATAGTGCTCTTGATGAAGTCTGAGAACCCCAAGGGGGTCTTGAGACGGCCCAAGACCATCTCATAGAGTCTCATAATAGCTGCAAGAAGAGTCTTTGAGATACCAATATCCCGAAGCCTCTAAAAAAGGGCAGTCGTAGGGACTGAATCAAAGGCTTTGTGAAAGTCCACAAAGCAACAATAGACCTTTGAGGAGTGAAGGCGTGCCTCCTCGGTAATGCCCTGAAGAGTCAATATATGGTCCATAGTCTGATAGTCAGGTTTGAAACCGGCTTGCCCCTTGGCCCAGATGTGACGGTGATCTAACTCTCTTGAGAGAAGAATATGGAGTACTGTGGCATACAGCTTGGAGAAGGCGTGCCCATCCATTTTCAGTTTGTTCAGTTACTCCTTGTGATGACTAAAAACGAAAAGTGACTTAAAGTGTAATCTTCTAAAGTCACTTAAACAATTATTTAATATTACCTATAAATTTTCTTTTGGTAATATTAAATAATTGAACTTAATTCCTTTTTAAACTTTAGGAATTAAGTATATATATTTTTTTCACACCCATCAAGATAGAGACATTGCAAGGAGTCAATCCATCTATCCTACAGCGATCATACTCATGATAGCTATCAATGTTGATAACAAAACTGTAGATTAAAGCAGTGATTTAATTAACTAATACTTAATAGAGCAGTTAATCAAAACCCAGTGGTTAAAATACTAATAACAACAATTGCATTTAATAGAGCAAAGATCATTGATATATATATATATAGAGCAGCGATTAATGTAAACTAAAGGAAGGTCATTCAAGCCGACCACAATATTATTTACTTTCTGGCCAACCTATGAGAAGATGTAAAAAGCATTTAAACAAATCTAAGTTGCCGGTGCGGGTAGGGACATGGGTATGGGTATGGGAATCAGGTGTGTAGGTATAGGATTTTTTTTTGTTGCTATTGGGTATGTGTGTGTATATATATACCTACATACATGCACAAAAACTTAAAAAAAAAAATACAGAATTGTAAAACTAAATACATATATTTTATGCCAAAACGGTAGTGATAAAGATAAATGTTTAATGCCAATTGATAGTTAAATATTTAATATTTATCTTTATCAATTGGCATTTAATAGTGATAATTTTAGTTGTCTAAGATCTTGATTCTGGTCTCCACTCCCAGGACCCCTCATTGTATTCAAATTTCTTATATAACAAGAGATTCCTCTAACTAGTGGGAGGTTTGGGAGTGGAGGCTCTGATGGGTTTGAGGGGCAGCTATGATAAGCTGCAGAAGGTGTTAGACGTGAGAAAAACCCAACAGTAGAAGGGGTGCAGGGAAACATTTTGTTTTCTGGTGGGCTGAAAGTAGGGGTTCGGGGGCTATATCCCCAAATTATTTTTAGAAAAAATGAGAAAATAGAGAGTGAAGGGAGCAAAATGATATTTGCTGTACGGGTGCAAAATGCCTTAAGGGTGTACCGGGTAACTAAGAAATAAAGTTAATTATGCATTGTTAAGGCTGACTATGGAAGATAAAATAAAATATCATATTGGGCACTCTCCATGAAATGACACATCCTTTATGATGTGTTTAAAAACAAAATAAAAACATGAAAAGGCTGACTCCCTTGGAGAATCATATCCCTTCATGAAACGGTGCAATGTGGTATTTATGTTCAAAGATGAGTGAGTCTAGAAAAATAATTATCAAAAAAGAATAAGAGATGATTGAGTAGCAGTAAAAAGAATATTATTCAGATTTTAAGAGTAGACCCTTGAATAAGAGCAGGCATCAAGGAAGTAAAGAGAGAAGTCAGTATTAAGGAAGAGATCTGCACTTCAGCATATCACCATATTTGAGTATAGTAATTATTCTGGTAGACATGATGAAGATATTGTCTGACATATAATTTCTTATGAATTTGGTATAAGTAACGATGTAAAAATAGATTCTTAATATATTTAGTTATTCTTCCAAGGAAACAATCGTATGTGGGTGAGGAAGGAGATGCATTTGGGAGAATTGATATAGGTTTCCCCTCTAAGCACATCACCCCGAGTTGGGTGGTATTTGTCCTGCTTGATTAAACAAAACTCACAAACCAATCAGTTCTATTTAGCTTTGATATCAGTTAGATTTATTGTTTTATATCTTTTGGCCATGTATGGACATTGATTCGATTTGAATTTGAATTTCAGTTTCTATGCTGCCTTCTGAGTGAACACAAAATGTAAAGCTATTGCAATATTGTAATGATAATTCTACATGGTTTAATGGAAACCATAGTAAAATCACTCATATTTTTTGTGCTGTTTTGTTTGGATTAGAAATTTATTGATTACCATTTATCTTCTACCTAATTTGTTTGGAATATTCCTGTTTTGTAGTTTGATGCTTGAGTACGCTTCTTAAAAGTCACTGGATTTGATTGTGTTCAGCACTGGACAATTTTGGAGAGCATTTCAAAAAACAAATCTTGTTTCCTGTTCAAGAAATTCTTCACTGGTATAAAATATGTTTTTGAAGTCATTTCTTCTTCTTATTGCTTCCAGTTGCATAGGACATGTTCTCAAATGTACTCATTTTTGTTAGTCATTCAGCCTAGTACCCCTGGTTTTGCTTGCAAGATCTCATATGTGGGGAACAAATTAAGGGTGAAGAGCATGAGTCGCACAAGTGACCGTTCAATTGCAATGTCTGGTGACAAGAGGACAAAAGTCCAAAAGACTATGTGGAGGCCTGTTAATGCCGTGTCACATTCACCTGAAGGTTTGTTAAATGCTTTGGGCTTTAGTCATTTCCATCAGTTGTACCATTGAGGGAATGATGTTGTTAATACAAGTCTATGTTTAAGGATTTCTTTCATATTCTGATTCTTAATAAGGATGCGTACATTGTTACATAACATTTGTTTTTAATAATTAATAATCAGGTATAAGATGTAAATTCTGTCTTTGATTATTACAACTGAAACTGGCAAGTTTTACAAAATATGCTTACATTTATACCTACTACATTATCAAGAATAAGTGTGTCCTCAAATGTGTTGAAAGAAAAGAGGGTCAAGTGATGCCATATGGTGTGTATAGTGGCGCTTTTACAGTTGTGACCTGAATTTATAAGCAGTTATTATACCTCTTGTTAAATGATTTGAAAATGTTCTATTTGCCCTTAACAGCTACGCAATATCTTCATAGATTGTAATGCCCTTGAAAGGACAGTTAGCTCAATTCCACCATTTTTTTCTACAATCAACTCAAATCCTAGTTCTTTCAGATCACCAAGTTCCCAATGTGAGAAAGGTGAGAGCATATGAAGACTAGAATGAGAAAATGACAATAACCAGCAATTTATTGGCAGCTAGCCGATAAAACTACAATCAATGTAAAAATGGTGAACAATGATATGCAAATTCTGATAATGGCATACTAGCAGATAACAAGCAGACATGTGTCAATGCTAAAATGGTAGACATCAATGCCAAAATGATAGATAATGATATGCAAATTCTGATCATGCCAAACTAGCAGATAACAAGCAGACATGTGTTAATGCCGAAATGGTAGACCATATTATCTGATTCTAATTCACACCAAATCGGTGGATAATGGTATAAAAATAAAATGAATCCAGTAGTTAAACTGATTAGGGTCTTCTTACAATTTTGGCATGACTGAATCGTTTGAGATCTTTAACCATAATACTCAAACTTCTGTGGTAAACTATCCAGTTATTACAATATAGGAAAAATATCAGAACTGAGATTTTCACACAATATCAACACCATAGCTAGCAACAGCAAAATTGAAATGATTACTTTCCACAATATCATTGGAATCAAAATACCAGAATGTCATACCATCAATATTAATTGTTTAACCAGTCCAATGATGGATGATAACGGATAACTTTGAAATTGTTATATTGTAATGTTAATAGATAATTTTGAAATATTTTTTTTTTTTTTTGATCGGTAAAAGCTATGTCACAGGGTTCGCCGAATTTCATAGATGAAATTCGAAATTCAGCGAACTTTAAAAAAATCTTATAAATTCGTTCCAGTTCGCCCTAATGTTCGTATGGATAAGGGCTCACATAGTTTTTATGCTTTGGTTGGGATTTTCTGTTTGCTTTGTTGGGTTTCTTCGAATGTAGATTAAATAAGATTGAAATCTTTTTTACATCCCCAAAAATCTGAGTCGTTTGTGTGCAGACGTTGTTCACTCAAACAAGACAAACTAAAGAGGATAAATTTGTTTCTAAACCAATCCTATCCCTCTCTGAATCCTTTCGAACTCTCTTTGATCTCCCATACCGAGCGACGCATTGTTGCACTGGCTGATAGTAATGAACGACATCCCCATATTTGCTGTCGCACTATGTCCACCCATATTGGCTACTGGCGGCTGAATTTACCCCCATACCTGTCGGCTTTGATTCGCTATCTCCGTCCATTATGCTATCAAGGGCTCCAGTCCGCGCATCAACAATGGCGCGTTGTTTTCACGGAGGAGTTTTGTTTTTATTTTTATTCTTGTTTAGTGGAATGAAATGTGATATCTTTATATGTTTGATATTAAAACAATGTCCATTTTTT
>MU225447.1:1923329-1939852 GCA_018584345.1 Thuja plicata
GATAGACTTACGAAATTTGCACATTTCTTTGCTATCACTACAGAGTTCACAGCCCTTCAGGTCGCTGAATTGTTCTTTAAGGAAATATTCCGTTTACATGGGTTACCAAGGAATATAGTCAGTGACCGAGACAACAGATTTTTGAGTAACTTTTGGGCAGAATTATTCAGGTTGACAGGTACAACCTTGCATCACAGTACAAGTTACCATCCCCAGACAGACGGTCAAACCAAAATAGTCAACAAATGGGTTGAAGGTTACCTTCGTGATTATGTTTCAGGGCACCAAAAAGCTTGGGTGTGCTGGCTGCATCTGGGAGAGTATTGTTATAATACTACTTTTCATACCTCTATACGTATGGCTCCATTTAAGGCATTATATGGATATGATGCTTTAGCCTTTGTTGATCTTGCTTTTGATAAAAGTAATGTGCCCAAATCACGTGATTGGATTCAGGAAAGCCAGGATATCTTGAAAACTCTTAAGGAAAATTTACACCACGCCCAAAATCAACAAAAACTGTATGCAGATAAGCAGAGAGTGGACCGGAGTTTTTGAGGTTGGTGATTTAGTCTATCTCAGATTACAGCCCTACCGCCAGTCTTCTCTCAAGCGTAGTGGGGCTGAGAAATTGAAGCCTCCATTTTATGGACCTTATCCGATTGTCCGCAGAATTGGCCAGGTTGCCTATGAATTGGATTTACTAGTAGGTAGTCGGATACACGTGTTTCATGTCTCTTGCCTTAAGAAGGCTTTGGGTCAACAGGTTTCCGTCTCCGAGGATTTACCGCCTTTGACTGATGAAGGGAAATTAGAGATGATTCCGGAAGAGATTGTGGAAACTCGCGACCGACATTTGCGTAACAGGACTATCCGGGAATATCTCATCAAATGGAAGCACTTGCCATTCGAAGATGCCACTTGGGAAAATGAGCATATTCTCAGCCATCCAGATTTACAATTGCTTGTGGGCAAGCAACATGTGGTAGGGGAGACTTGTCATGTCCCTAAATAGTCATCAATTGACTATGTAGTTAATAAGGAGTTTAATTATTTAATATTATTAATAGACAAGTTAATTAATATTAAATAATTTATATTTCAACTTTATTGTAAAATAAGTGGTTCCTTATGGAACAGTTCCCTTATGGGATACAACCAACTACTTTGGTTGGCAATAAAAACAGGTTGGGATTACTGTGGAAGATATGCTGAAGATTTGAGATATTGTTTTGTGGGAAAAGACAAATAATTCCTTTCGTC
Source organism: Thuja plicata (assembly GCA_018584345.1). Lineage (NCBI taxonomy): Eukaryota > Viridiplantae > Streptophyta > Pinopsida > Cupressales > Cupressaceae > Thuja > Thuja plicata. Next base: position 1,924,593 of record MU225447.1, read on the forward strand.
AGAAGTCTGCATCTGGCCTAGTGGAATCGCAACGGAGAATTAAGTGGAAGAGATTGAAGTTTGTCGGCATGTAGTGCAGCACAGGTGTCTCCTTTCGTTAGAGATCATCTGACCTACTGGAGTGCGGGTGGTAGGTTCCCAGTAAGACTAATACGACAGCGTAATAGAGTGCTGTCGAGATAAGCGGTATGGTGTAATCCGCATGGGTAGAAGTCACGCAGGAGTTCATCAACACGACTCCTTGAGACTTGCTTTGTCAGGGGTTTTTGGGTGTGGCGTCTTACGCTACAAGATATGTGGAAAGCAGTCCACAGTCAAGGAATGATGCTTAAACTTCTTTCGCAAAGGATCAGTGGACCCGTATATCTTGGTTGAGTCAGCAGTGCAACTAAAGACAAATGCGGGTAACTAGTCACGGTTCGTGGCCAATACAGATGTTAACGTGCAGATTATGGACGGGCCGCCACATGTTTTTCTGAATGGGTACAGACGCGGCAACCAATCACATGCCAGGCGTCACTGTGATCTAGGAAACACGACGGCTATTAAGGTGCACTTATTTATCTCTCTGCCGAGACTCTATTAATATATGTAATTTGCATACCAATGGAAACATAACTGTTCATTGTGGATTTATCTCTCTACCGAGACTCTATTAATATATGTAATTTGAATTCCAATGGAAACATAGAACTGAAACTGTCCATTGTGGGTTGTAACGTGATTTCTGAAATTTCATAAGTCTGGAATTTGGGAAACTTTTGATTATAACAACAAAATACCCAGAAAAGTTATAATTTTGTTTTCAAATTTGAATAGCGCAACCTGGAATTTTACATTCAAGTCCCAACTTCTTCCTTTTCTAAATCTTTTCATATGTCGTTAGCTGCTTGGTGATTTCGAGCAGTACCATCTTGTTTGTCAAATACCTTGGAAGTCTATATGGTTTTGCAGAAAACCCTTGCAGCCTAATGTAGAAGGTCGGGAATTGGATGAATTATGTACCGTACTTCTCTACTGACTTCATCGCCTCAGCTGAAAGCCTTGTATGGAAGCCACCTCGCAAATTTCTGACAATGCTCATGGCAAAGGCGTCGTTGACCCTCATGAAGTCATCCTTAGCGTAGAGCTGTGACTGGGGATTCCCTGCGCTTTCACATGGCTTGGACCACTTCCTATTGGCCCCTTGCACCTCAATCCTTCATGCCTCGTCTTCCTAGCTAACATGTATACCACATAAGAGCTCATGTAGAACTCCTTTGATTGTTCCAAATTTCAGAGTTGCTTGTCCAGATTATCACTGATCATTCTAGCTCAGTCCATAGCATTGATCCCTTCCGTCGCCTGATCAATGAAGTACCACATCTAGGGCTCAAACATATAAAACTGTGGAATTCCAAATATCCTGCTTAACATCATCACCAGGTCGTCGTACTCTTGCTGAAGGTCTAACTAGATATATTGCTTGGGTAATTTAGAATGGTGAGCCTTAATCTTCCGCAGCCATTTTCGGTTGATCACTCCCTCACAATGGTCAATCCCGCAAGTGTAGATTTTGAGTGTCTATTCTTTTGACTTTAGCACTATTGACTTGTATGTCATGATTCCAAAATCTTATGAATTATAAAGCCTTGCACACTCCACAATCAGTTTTGCATGCTGGATGGCCGGAAGAAATCCAACTGCTTCTACAATCCCGCTCCTAACTATCTGGTTGGCTAGGTATGTGGGAGCATGGTCCTTGTAGCCAAACATTCTTTTATTGATTTCTTTCATGTTGAGGCCATCCAAATTCGTGTCACCAACATCTTTGAATTTTGACATGATCTTGGACTGTGGATAAAATCCCCTCTGTTCATTCTTGATCAATGCCGATTTGGAGAAACTCGATCCTCTGGGTTTTGCCATTCTCCTTCTTGCAAAATAATATAACAAACATAAGAACATGCGAGGAATAAAAAGCAGATTAAATTTCTTCATTCATGCAACAAATAATGACTTTGAAGAAGAAAATTTGAAAATTCACTATAGAACTTTTCTCTTTAGAAATAATTTTCTCTATCCAAAAATTTATGCCCCTTCTCTGACTTTTCAAACTTACTACAGAATTGCTTCTGTACAAATTTTGCAACCTCTTTTTCTGATTCTTCAAACTCTTTGTAATTTCACCTCTCTTGAAAGAAACTCTCTCCATAAATTCTCTCAAAGATTTGCACTTCTTTGAAAATTCAAACTTCTTCACAAATTGTCCAAAATCTTCACCTCTTGCTCTTGGCTCTCCAACTTTGACGTGGAAATGAAATGAGAATTCATCTCTTATATAGAAATGCGACCCCGAACCTACCAATCTGGCGATGAGTTAAATTTAGGCAGCTGCATTGAATTTTCTTCCATGTTGCCATTCTAGGAGAGATTCTCTTATAAAAATTGCCACTTGTCTTCAAGTTTCTATTGTTCTTAAAAGATGCCATTTTGAGTGTTTAACTTCTTCAACAAGCTTCATCCATGGGCGCACACTCGAATGGGTTGGAATTTAAATATTCCGGCAATTAAATCATTTCCAAAGTTATATCAATTAAATATTGGACGTCGAAAATTTTCAATATTAAACTCAATATTTTCCAAAATAATCTCAATCCCAACTTTAGCAAATTTTAAATCCATCATCGCAAATTTCTTTTTTTCAACATTTTGAACGAATTCATCGCGTTTTCCTCGATGGATTTCCAATATCTCCCATCGTGAATTTTAAATGAGATCGAATGCAAGAGCTTACAATGCAATGAAGAAATGCTATTGAACTGGTTGAATTGATGATTTTTGGATGCTCATTTAAGAGCAATGCGTGAGCATGTAAAGTACTTACCATCCAAGAGATTACAAACACAACTAATGTGGGATAAATTTTGGAGAGAGTAGGTATAACTATCCTGCTACAAATATTAAATGCAAGATGCAGAATATTAAATGACATCTAAGATAACTATCATTAAATGATTGTAGCATGTGCTATTAAGCTATCCTAAGTAAACTTAATTAGAGTATATTATATTTACTCCAACACCCCCCTCAAGTGCAACTTAGGGAGCTAAACTATTATGCAAATGATGCAAGATTAATATGAAGATGCAATATATGGGTCCCGACTACTAGGCCATGTTAGGTACCCATGCACAACTAATCATGCAACTATATCTCTCATAAACGGAGAAAAGGAGAAAAACTCAAGGGACAAAACTCCTCTCCCAAAAAGAGATATGCAAAAGGTGAAGTAATGTATGGAGGTCTCACATCAATATCCCCTTAAGAACTACATCCATCACGAGAATCTAATTGATAGCCCCCCCATAGGAGGGAAATAGAGAGACTATATAGCCCTGCCATATTGAATAATCTACTACAAGGATGGTAAGTGTTTGAAGACAAAAACTGATCCATTGCTTATAAATCACTTGTCTCCCCTTAGGAAGAAACAAAACCATGTATAGATGCAGGTGTGCTTCCCATTCTGGATATGCAATGAAAGATGGAAGCATGAAGAATGAAGATGACGTCTCTAAAAATTGTTGAAGTGTCTCCTTGTCCATGAAAGATGTTGATGCTACAATCCATGCAGGTACATGCACAAACAAACAAGAAAGTGACAAATTGGAACTATGTGGAAATTGATATGGAGCAAACTCCAAAGATTAATATACTGAAATATTTCCTTCAACCAAATGTGAAGGATAATGATGGTCCCGTTGATCAGAAATGATGAAAGTCTCAATTAGTGACTTTAAAAAAGTCAATGAGAGTGAAGGCATATCAACTATCTCTATAGAAGAATAAGAAACCTCTAAAGTAAATCTCAGTTGAAGTGTCAAAAGTCTCCAAAGTATCACAATCATATGATATCTTTTTTGAAGAATGAAGAGACACAATAGGGTCATCTGCGAAGGGTTGAGTATCAATATCTCCATATAACTCCGAAAGATGAGTCCAAAGAGCATGAGAACACTCAAAATCAACAATAAACTCCAAGATGTTATCATCTACAAGATAAAAAATAACTCCGAAGACAAGATTCCTATTGCGTTTCCCAAGAACGTAAATGAAAACTTAAATTGATTATTGTTCAAAATGATCCTTTAAATAGGTAGTACAAACAACAACTGAATATATTGCAATTATGTAACCATACTATAGAAACTAACAGTTGATAGTTTATTCAATTAAACTAAACCTAAAACTACTAATAAATGTAATTCGCCAACATTACACCCCTTATTGTATTAATTTGAACAAGAGTGGAACATTACAAGGGTTTTGAACCTAACCATTCTCAAGACCTTGATCAAGCGCCTTCACCAATCCTCCTCGCTCACACAGGAAACACCAAATCTCAGCTGAAGTGTCAAAAGCCTCCAAAGGATCACAATCATATGATATCTTTGCTGAAGAATGAAGAGACACAATAAGGTCATTTGTGAAGGGTTGAGTATCAATATCTCCATATAACTCCGAAAGATGAGTCCAAAGAGCATGAGGACACTCAACATCAACAATAGACCCCAAGAAGTTATCATCTACACGATAAAAAATAACTCCGAAGGCAAGATTCCTATTGTGTTTCCCAAGAGCGTAAATGAAAACTTAAATTGATTATTGTTCAAAATGATCCTTTAAATAGGTAGTACAAACAACAACTGAATATGTTGCAGTTACATAACCATACTATAGAAACTAACAACTAATAGTTTATTCAATTAATCTAAACCTAAAACTACTAATAAATGTAATGCGCCAACATTCCCCCCTTATTACATGAATTTGAATAAGAGTGGAACATTGCAAGGGTTTTGTACCCAACCATTCTCGAGACTTTGATCAAGCGCCTTCACCAATCCTCCTTGCTCACACAGGAAACACCAAACTGATTGCACTAGGGGATCTCCTCTTTGTCGAACTTGTAACAATCTGTACAACATGAAAGAACATAAAAGTGTTCCCACCTCCCATGCACAATGAGACACATTTCCTCTGAAATTCCACATCTCCTTCAAGTGTGTCTAATGCCTCCTTCAGTGTTGCACATGAGACGTCTTTCCTCTGAATGTCCACATCTCCTCCAAGTGTGTCTAATGCCTCCTCAAGTGTTGTGGAAACAATCCCTCCTTTGCTGCACAAATCACCAACTAGATGTTTGCACATGAGACAACTTTTCCTCCGAAAGTCCACATCTCCGAGTGTGATGAATGTCTCCTCAAGTGCTCAACAAATCACCAACCAAATGTGAATACATCAAGTGCACCCACAAGAATCTTGCCCCCCCCCCTTTGCTCCTTGAAGGGACAAACATGATGCCGAGCCCCCTCTTTTCTTCAGGAACACAAATAGGTGCTTCTCATGCAATCAATCATCCCTGAGCAAGAAGCTAGCTTGGGATGATGGGTATCCTCCTACCTCTGTTGCCTCTAACCTCTGATGGACATGTTGTGACCTTTTTACACATTGCCCCATTTGCAAATGTGGAAACCCCTACTTTTGGTTCGCTTGGTCTTTTTGGCTTTGTTTTCTTGGTAGTTTTGGCGTCAATCTCTTGAAGTTTCATGTTCCAATTGAGAAGTGATGAAATTAAAATTTGGCTAAGTCTGGAGTGGAGACTAATTTCCCTGCCTTTTGATGTTTCAGTTTTGAAGTGTTTCATCCTTGAAGAGCATCCGGAAAAGGGAAGGAGATAAAATTTTACTAGGTTTGAGAAAATCCATCAAGAACGTCCAAAAGAGGAAAATCCATCAAATGGGCTAAGTGTTGATCGAGAGAGCATGAAAATGTGGGAAAATGGTTAGGTCTGATAAAAATCTCCGGAAAAGCACCCAAAAGAGGATAGGGCGTGAAAATTCAGTAAATATGGGAAAATTCTTTGGCCCCATCTCATCAACAAAACCCTAGAGGAGTAAGTTCATAGAAACACAGATATCTTGGTTATTCAAATTGGCTTTGTAACGCTTAAACAGAGAACATGAATTGCAAGCAAAACAATAATTGCATTCTCCACAAGCTATGTCATTCTCTGATTTGCTCAGTAAATATTCTATTTCAGGATTAGAGATGAATAAGTTCTGACCTCGTAAACTTGCAGTGTCATGACAAAAAGCTCTACACTTTTAGTGAACACCTCCATACAAGTGTTACATTTGTAATTTTGAAGTTACATGCTGAAACATTTATAGCAACATCATTGATGGCTTACAAATTTGGAATAATATTAATGCTATATCCAACTTGGAGTCGCATGCAAGAGAACAGCAACCAAACTTTGTATCTGAACTCGTGCCAGAAGGAAGTCAGCTGTGCCAAATGAAAGGAGTCAGGTTACAGAGATTTTTTTAAAATCATTTAGTTCATATGGTTACAGCACTCAGTAACAAGGGTTGCTGCCAAAGTGTCATTTGCAGACTGAATAAACCCGTGCCAAAGGACCTGTTTGTACCAGTGAGAATTTAACTTCCGTAAGTAAAGAAGGGGCAATGAAACCATCAGCAATCTGTCTATATTCCAGAGCTCACAATTTGGGTTGTATAAATCACGCCAAACAGACCTAGCCACACCTAAAAGAATCCCACAACCAAGGAAGAGGCTTTCAAAGGAGCCAGAGGCTATGCCGCAATACAAACACTATGGGCGTCTGGAAGTAGTTGTAGAACGCAAGAGCCCAAAACGCAGAAGACAACAAAGGAATGCTTCTGTAACACCAAAATCCTCCATCAAGGCTAAATCATGCCCAAGAACGCCTCTTTTCAACCATGCTAGATAAGTGTTCTAAAGCTTTGAAATCTGTAGCAGCAAGGTCAAAAGGTCTGTGTACAGCAAGGAATGAATTTGAAAGACTAAAGTCCGCAATCAAGATAAAGTGTGCCCAAGAATGGCAGTTCACACAAAGACAAGGAATTACGTTCAACATAGAAAATCCGTTGCAAATACAAATTTGCGCACCAAACCATATATTCTTCACAGGAAAGGAAATTTGTTCAAGTCAAAATATCTCCAACCTCGCTCAACTTGCACCCAACTATGAACGCTCAAGGGATTCTTGAATGTTAAAGTCCTCCATCCATGGCAACGTGTGCTCACAAGAGCAGATGACACACGGGCAGAAAAAGATTCAAAATAGTGAAATTCCCCGTCATAGCTGATATGCGCTCAGGGCGTGATTTTTAGTGTGTAAGAAATGCATTGAGTTAGAATTTTGTGAGTAGGTCTCAAATGCACTCAAAGCGCAAATTTACTAAGGTGAAGGAAATGTTTGGAATTTAAAAATCCATCATACCCTCCCATATGCGCCCAGGGGCCAAAACTTCTCATGGGCAAGGAAAAATTAAAGTCCTTCACACTTATTAAAATCCTCCACATTCACAAATATGTGCTCAATAGCGCTATCTTAGTATGACCAAGGAAAAATATTAAAGTTTGAAAATCCTACACCAAGGTTTATATGCGCTCATGAGTGCAAATCCATGGAGTTGGGTGGATATTTTGCAACCGACAGTTTTTAACGATCAATTGCAAAACAATAGTTCCAACCACAGTGTGTGAGACATAGTCTCTCCTAATTATAAGGGAAGGCTCCCCCTTCTTATTGCTACTGGAATCAACAAAACACTTAACTATTTCTATTTACACTAAGCTAAATCAAGGCAGGACATTCATCCTATTCTCTTATTTCAGAATAGATGTTACCATTACAATACGATCTTTAATCAATGGTGTATTTCACTTAAAAGTATTCGTTGGAGCAATAATCCTAATAAACAGAAGATTAGACATAAGAATAACCTTCAGAATACCAGCAACTTTCAGTAACTTAGGAGTTCACAAAAGCTCAAAGTCTTTCAGTGACCCCTTATGAGATTATGAGAACTCAAAGTCTCTAACACGTATTTCAGCTTGCATGCACAAACGAAGAAAATGAAGCAGCACAATGTTTGCAAGCTATTTCCTTGCTTGAGCATTCTATGCAATCTCATAAGCAGCTCAAAGTCTGCAAGACCAAATCTGAAACCAAATTATAACTTTGAACACAATATGCAGCTCAAAGTCTGCAAGATTGAGTTGAAATCCCTCTTGAACAAAAGCACAAAACTCACAATCAACTCAAGAAAATGTCGTCACATGACAGTTTGGATTGGCACAAAGTCTCAAAACAATCTGCCTCTTTTATTGAAAGCAATCTAATTTACATCTAAGCTCAAAGTCTTATAGTGCATATACAAACTAGCATAGTTTTTTTGCATTCCAAAAGATGATTATTTACAATGAGCCCTCTTGTATTTATAGAAGAGAGGCTAAGAGAAAAAGGTGGAAAACTAACTACCTATTGTTGACTTATTCAACATTACACTCCTACGTAACTATTGTTGACTTATTCAACATTACACTCCTACGTAATGCGATTACATGTTGTGAGATGTGTAATTGCAATTTTTTGCTTTACATGTAACCCGTCAGGACTAAATTACAAAATACATGATGAAAAATAAACTAAGTGTCTGACAAGACACGACTCCTATTACATCAACCTCTATCAAAGAGGTCTTCCTGTCATTAGATTGCCAGGTGCTGGAAATCTTCAAATCTATACATGGGTGGGAAATCTGTAGAAAATAACACTTTGACCTTTGCCTCTAGTGGCATCACTGATTTTTGTTTTCACCTAGGACTGGAAAAACGTTCACGATCCCTCTTACTCGTCCATTATCACCTGCTTGGAATCAGTCTTGAAAGCATTCCAAAATTGATGAAACTTGAATTTCATCTTTCCTTCAAGCATGATGGTTGGCCCTCTGACTTTGGATGAACACCTGTAGCACTGAGACGAAAAGACCAAAACAGGTTAACATCAGAATATGTTGACGTTAGTTCCATAACATTATTTATGAAGCTCGTACTTTGATTCTGAAAAGTTGGTAGATCATGTCTGCAAACTATACTTCAAACAAGGTTGAAGTGAAAAAGTTGCTTTTTGTGGGCCATGGATGCGATTCAGGGATTTTGGAGTGCACTGCAGGTGACGGTGCAAGTGTAGTTTAACTTGTAATAATCTATGCAGTTGGACCAAAAATTTCCTACTACAAGGGAAAAACATAAGACTTTAAGTGAAATTGGGGATTTTGGACCCAACTACACTTTAAGTTGCATGTGTAGTTGCATATGTAGTTCAAAGTGCAATCGGGTCAAAAATCCCTGACTGCACTTTAAGTTGTTTTTTCAAAAAAGGGTAACCTTGGGTGTTGTAGGAGATTTTAGATGTGATTGCGCATTTGACTACATGTAACAAAATATGCAATTGGTGTAATAATCCCCGATTTGGATATCATTGGGTATGGAGGTTTTTGGGATAATTACACTTTTGATTACATGTACAGCACATGTAATGGGTCTCTGATAGTTTCCTGATTTGATCCCTTGAAGTCTGCAGCTTCATGGGTTCCTAATTTCTCCAACTCTTCTATCTTATTGTTTGTAATTCCAACTTGGGAATCGGGAAGTGGATTTCTTGTTTGCAGTTACGGTGGTTAGCAACCACCCTAGTCTGCTCCTTTGTACAAATTGTGAAGTCTTCTATAAATTTGTTATAATCAGATCTGAAGTGATTCATTCCTGATATACATTCTGTGTTGCCATAATAATTGTATTCGGAGTTGAAAATGAAATTATCTTCACAAATCATTCCTGGTATGTGATATCATTCTTGGTTTGATTATGGTGTAATAATATTGCGGATGGCACTTATGTTCACTAGTGATTGATATAGTGGTATCTGGTCTACGGGACTATTACTATAGAAGCATTCCCACATACGGCAATAAGGCATCGTGTACATATGCCAAGATCATTAGATTGTGCCCTCCAATTACTTGCAGCAATGAATTGATCCATATTGTGGGCAAAGGCAATTTGGAGTGCTGTTGGATCATCGACTTCATATACTCGTCTGAAAATTAAGGAATATCGACACCATCGCAGAAACTGCCATTTCATAGTTGAGCACAAGTCATACATTGGGCTTGAGGAAGGACATGGGCAGGTTGGCGTTCAGAGTCTTTCACTCAATATATATATATATATATATATATATTGTGGTGTTCATCCTTATTTCTGTCATTGAGACGACATCAATTCATACGCAGCCCGGAGTCATGGAAGCACACAGTCTACAGTCATGTATAGGAAATGGAGATTGGTGACTAAAAGATTCGCTCCTCTGCCAAGCAGTACAAGTCTCGATGGGTTGCTTTTCAATACACATCTTAAGGACATAGCAACCGTTTGACTTGTTGTGTATCGACAGAACATAATATCAATGATACCTGGCTCACTATAGATCGAATGATATCCAGATGTGTACATTCTCGCGACACTTGATGATCAGAGTTTAGTGCTTCCATATACCTAGTGGAAATAATAAAGAATTTATAATTAATGAAGACAAGTCCCGAATGTTGACCATTGCTGTAGAGCATTGCCATCTTCCAGTGACCACAAACATCAAGCTTGCCATTAAGAGGTGCAAACATCGCATTGGGGTCCTGTCCTTGGCGACTCCCAATGCCAAGGCCAATCGACATAATCTACAGGAGCATTCTACTTGCTTGCCGAATTGACTCCTGACCATGGAAAATGCAGTAACCGCGTCATACAATTCTTCCCAGTTCACGGTCATAAGATTGGAGCGAATTAAGAAAGCGGGGAGGGGGAAGGGGGGGGGGGGGGGGGGGGGGGGGGGGGGGGGGCTGAATCCAGTCACAATCGCAACATCTATCCGATAAGGTTCGAACAGAATTTTTGTAGCACTCATTTGCAAATCTCTGTGATATTGTCATATTATTTCAGTACTGTTCTGTATACATGTCTTGTTGTTAGCTTCAGAATATGCCATCTATTGCGCAAGTATTAGAAGTATTGCAAATTTAGAGTGAACAGTCAGTAAGGGAAGTAAGAAATTAGGTCATATCAATTGGGGATATGACATATATATTGCAGAATTGAAGTTGATTTGTAGGTTGTACAGCCTGTAAGAAATAGGGTGTGGCTAGCATTTACTTCTAATTTTTTGTTTGGGAATTTTCAAATTTCAAATGGATGCCTCTGCATGCAAACAATACAGACCACTGAAATATCATTTGCTGCTGGCAAACAGGGAAGTCCACGCAGTGCGGTATTGAATTTGGAAATTATTCAATCTGTAGGGCTAGGTTGAGATAAATATCAGTTCACTTTTTTGACTGGTGTTGCATGAAAACATGGATCAATATCAACCAAAAACGATGCCCAACTCACAAACCCTATAGAGAAATATTTGTTTTCTTGAACGTGTATGGACTAGCTAGAAGTGTACAGCTTGGCTGAATCTTGTTTAGATGTGATCTTTTTTACTCACAGTTGGTATAGTCTGCATATGACATTGAATCTACAAAATAAAGTTTGATAAAAATGGAATAAGATTATTTAATATTATATCACCTTTTCAATCCAAAACTGGAATCTTCATATTAAAAGTCAATAGTGGATATTGGAAATCTTAATCAACTGTAGCACAATGGCAATCCTTGTGTAGGATTGCTTTTAATAGCTAGGAGGGTTTTTGTGCCGAAACCATCTTACCAAATGATTTTCATCCTTAGGTGAAAAAATAACTCACTATCATTCGTGGGTAATGAGATGTTTAAAAATAACTCACTTATATTATTGTTAGCCCTGTTTTAAAACCGACCAAATTAAAACTTTTTGCATTGAACAGCAAATATTGTCGTGTGCCAAACCCTTTTGTCAAGTTGCTTTTAGTTAGAAAATGGTCGTGTCGCTTGTTTCTCGCACCAGTTGTCATACTTTTTCATATTTGAAATATTATGCTTAACCTGGTTCATGTTAACTCTTGGTATTAAACGTAGTTAAAGTTCATCAATTTAGAAAAGTCAATTGTTTCAACCAGAATTCTGAGGAGCAGGGGATGCAGCTTGCCAGTTCATCGAGTTTTACAAAAACCAATTAAATCTCAAAATCTACACAAGATCGTACAAAATCTTTTAATGGGAATATTCTTGGTAATATTTCACACAATGTGGTCAGTTTTCAGATCAGAATGCCTTTCGGATTTTGAGATATTCAAAGTTAATACTTTTCACCAGGCCATTTATGGAAACAATTGAATTCGGAGTTTGTAGCAGGTGGAGAAGAATGGTTTGGCAGGGAGGTTTATGACATCATTTTAATTTTTCAACAATGTGGCCAATTTTTAGATCAAATTGCCTCCCATTTTCAAGATATTAAAACTTCAATTTTTCATTGGTCAAGTTGCAGAAACAATTAAATTAAAGGTTTCGTTCAATTTAAACTGAATTGATTTTATGGGGGTTGGTCGCAATATATTATTAACTATCTGTTGAAGTTCCATGAGCAAACGTCGATACAGTCAAAAGTTTAATTGTTTTTCTCTTGCACTTCTGAAGGTTCATCAGGGAAAGTTTTATTAATTTCTTTGGGAAATAATAATTTTTTTTTTAAAAAGTAAGTTTTTTCACAAAATTAGGAATTGAGTCTCAACCATGCACTTTTACATGTAATCCTAACTTTTGGAAAAGTAAGGTTTTTGTGAAGCTTATAAATTGAGTCTCAACTGCACTCCTTTATTTCAATTTATAACCTTCTGGGAAAGTAAAGCTTTTAAGCAAATTAGAAATTGAGCCTCAACTGTGCACCTTTATGTCAATTTCTAATCTTTTGGAAAAGTAATGCTTTTTAGCAAAGTTAGAAATTGAGCATCAACTGGGCACCTTTATGTCAATTTCTAACCTTTTAGGAAAGTTAGAAAATCAGTAGTTGAGCTTTAAACGTGCAGTTTTCCATGGATTTTTAACCTCCGTCAATGCTAGCATGCTCTTTTTCATAGATTTCTAACCTCTGTCTATGCTAGCATACTCGGTTTTTAACAAGTTATGAATTTCATCACTTTCGAACGATGAAGTAGTTTTTATAACTACCTGTGACCTGCATTTAAGACCAAAATGAGTTATAAAAGCAATACATGGCTATCCGTCAAAGCATGAAAAGCAGAATGTTTAGCAAAGACTGAAAATGCGAGTGTTCTACAGGCATATAAAAACATGATGCATTGCCAAGGCAAATGAAATGTTTTGTTATTTCATGGAATGTAATGATTTCTGGATATTTACATGATGGTTTCATTAAAAGATTGTTTTTCCAAATATTGGCATTGCTAGTGCTATGCCAAATTTGTATGCAGCATTAAATTGTTTGATTGAATGCCTCAGGCAAATGTGAAAGCATAGGTAAGGGAGCAAACTGTTTGATAGTGCCAATGTGGGACCTTTAGGCAATGTATGAACATTTGCTGAGGCGTTGAAATGCTTGACACAATGCACCAAATGAAGTGGCACCTCATGGGATACCATGGTTGCTGGATACAAATACAAAATAGCTGTGTTGAAAAAGTTATAGAAACATGCAAACAAATGCAATTCACAGCTGTAAAGCTAAGTTACCGATTTGGGTGCGGATGTGGGTACGAGAATCAGGTGCGCGGATGCGTGAAGTTTTTTTGGGGGGGTTTTGGATGTGTTTATACACACACACACACACACACACACAAGGAAAAATGCAAGAAATATGCAGAATTAAATCATTTGATAGTATGATACTTCATCATCGATCAAGATAAATCAGAAAATCATTACAATTGCAAAATGTAGTTCATGTTTCATCAATCATCAAAAGGATTATCTATGAAATATTTTAATAAATAATCTTAACTATGAAATATTTTTTTAATAATAATTATCCAATTAAAATTTCCTTCAAATACTAAAACATTTTTTGATTATAAATATAATTATATAAAACTAAAAACTAATTATCTTCTACGAGTATTGCCATATTTATTTATTATTTTCTGATGTCGGTTTATACACCAAACTAATATCATGGCAGAACTGACAAATTAATTGTAACAATATCATCATTCTCAATTTTGTCTTTCCAAGTCATTATAAACAGCATGGTTAACACAGCAAATGAAACACTTTAATTAAATAATTGTATAGTTGAATATACATGGACCCGACATACTCCAACACACCCATCTTTTTATCTTACCGACAAACCAAAATCTTATAAATCACTTCGCAATAAGGTATAGTGTGCCCAAAAAGCGCCCGAGTGCCTTGTGGATGCTCCCCGGAAGCGCATCCTGGCCCCCCGGATGCCCTCTGGATGCGTAGTTAGGATGTGCTTCCGGGGAGCAACTGCGCATCCAGAGGGCATCTAGGGGCCCAGGTTGCGCTTCCGGGGAGCATCCAAAGGGCACCCGGCTCCCGCCTCTGCTTCCCCAAGCATCCGCTTCCGCCTCCAGAGCCACGGGGAGCGCATCGGCTACTAAGCTGTAAAGCCAATCTTCACAACCGTGCCACAGTGACACCTTTGAATAAATTGTTACAATAAATCTACTGCTCTTAAGACCTGTGCCTGACCTTGACTACCCACATTGAGTTTCAGGATGAATTGTTAAAGATGCCTGCAACAAAAATTATATGTTTTTTCCTGGTATTTCTTCCAGCCATGGCCATCATCTGCATGAAGAAAGTCTTAAACTACACAAGGTTTTATGTGAGGCTTGAGTGAAATATTTGGAGTCATCAACCTGTTCGTGTATTAGAAACGAGTTTGTGTTTCTGGTGTTCATGTTCTATCTCTGGGGAACCAAAAAATTTCTGAAATCAGTTGAAGTTTATTTAGATTCTTCAAGGATGAGCAAGGATCAGATTTTCATTAACACATGCTTTCTGAAAAGTTTTTGGAACCTGAGAATGGACATTATTCCTTTGACATAGGAGTTCAAAACTTCTCCATCTTACAAGGTCAAGATAGCAGTCAAGATGCCTAAGATCCATTTAAATACGCTTTGCAGCAGGGTTTGGAAAATGGAGAAAATAGAAAATAAAATACAAAGATCAGATTGCAAATTCAGAAGTAGTGTATGTACAGCCAACACACTAAACAGTCAACTGAGTGGGGAAAAGATAGCAAAAAGTAAGTTACCGGATTCGCGTTTGGGACCCTGGATCCGGGTCCGGGTCCGGTCCGTGCTGGATCCGGGCAGGGTCCGTGCTTTAAATCAAAACTTAAAATGTACCTGCAAATTTTTTTTGTTTCAATATTTTTTAAGATATTGTAGTAAAAGCTTATAGTTTTGCAGGTTCTCT
>MU225447.1:1968391-1981152 GCA_018584345.1 Thuja plicata
ATCTAATCAATGTTGATCTCCAATAGGTATATAAAATTTATAGATAATTTCTCACTAGAATATTATCTAATCTATATTGATCTCCAATTGATATATAATATTAAATCTCACTATTTAATATATATATTGATATCAATATAATTTTATATGTATAATTTTCACTAATATATAAATAAGACTCTGAATATGTATTTCACCGATAAACAAAGAAGACTGAATGTGTATTGCTGCAATGATCAAAATGAAGTGGATTTGATAATACTTATATCTTGTATGTCTCATGAAGAGGCATAACTCTTCGTGAGACATCCCATTAATGTTAATCATAACACAAGTCGATGTTATCGACTTAACCATTGTTAATGATCGTCGTTACCTTATGACAGCTGATATCAATATCGGACCACAGCAATGTGAATATTAAACAGAATGAAGTTTGGAGATTAGTTGATATCGGTCGACGATGTCATTATCAATAATGATAATCACAGTCGATATCAATCGACATTATCATTATCGATAATGATCTCAGTCACAGTTGTTAATAATCGGCAATATCATTTGATTATGATCTCAACCATAGTCGATATCATTATCAATAATGATAATCATGGACAATAGTTGATATCATTATTAATAATGATAATCACAGTCAATACCATAATTCAGATTCATTTTCAGTCGATACCATAATCGACTTTAGGTAATATCATTCATGGTTTTGGTCGATACCATAATCGACTATATTATCAACTTAGTAATATTAAGTTGGTATTGTTATCAACTTCATTAATAATTAAAGTTGATATCAATATCAACTTAATAATATTAAGTTGATATCAACTTTGTCAACAATTTATAGTTGATAATAATATCAACTATGATATCGATATTACCTTAATAGTATTAGTCATCATTAATGATAACTATGATAGTTATCAAGGATAACTATGATAGTTATCAAGGATAACTATCATAGTTATGATAACTATTATCAGTATACTAATGAATCTTGACGAATTCTACAAATGGTAAGGTCATGATATTATGAAATATATAATCACATTTTATCTAAAGAAGGAGAGATCAAATGCTTAAGGCCAATAGGCCAATTAAGCATTTGATTTCATCGGTTAGAATAATCTGACCGAAGCTACAAACATTAACAGCACTAATCTCTATGATGAAGGGATCATTATTTTAGTCTTTACCATCATGTTCAATGGTTGGACAAATAAGTGGAACATGACATTGTTGAATTTCATTGTTTCTTCCCCTAGCATCTCAATTTTCTTGAAATTCATTGATGCGTTAAGAAAGATTTAAAATGTTTTTTTTTTGTATTTTAGAGGAAGTCGTAGTTGAGGTGGCCAGGAAATTAATTTTTGCAAGTAAATATAATCATAGACAATAGAAGTAGAACAAATTATGTTTCGGCAGGTTAGTTTCTCATGCAAAAGCACCCATTCATATTCTAGACTCTGTTTTTGCTTGCTGCCTTGATCCTATTTTGAAGGATCTTGGAAAACTCTCATAGATCAAAGTAGTTGTGAAGTGTGCTAGAATATACAACTGTGCTTGGGTTCTCAACTTAATAAAGCAATATACAAATGAGGAGTTGACTCATTTTGGGATAGCTTTCTTTGCAATAAGTTTTGACATTGCTATCTTTGCTTCAATCAAAGGCTATTTACAGGTACATACTTGTTAATGACAAGTGGTCTCAATTTTTATATGCTAAGACCACCGTAGCAATTGACATGGTTTAGTGGGTCTCAAGTAAATGGAACTTTTGGCTTTGACAAAGGAGGTCACTGTAATACCACTTTTCTGCAAGAGTTGTTTAAGCGATAGCAGCAGATTTAATATAATAAGATTATTTAAAAATTTGTAATGATATCAAAATGGATAGAAATAAATAATACAAACTACTACATTTGATAATTTGAGAAGAATCCTTAATTAAATAATTAACACTGTAAATGCAATAACGCATCCACATATATCAATCGAATGCACAACAAAATAATATATATAATATGTTTCAAGCTTTCAAATATGTATTCAAATCAAAGATTATGATATCTTGGCCCCATAGCTATGGCACATTCTGAGAAGAGTTTAACAATAAAGAGAAGGAACAACTTTCATGTATGATCATAGACAATCTCACAATCAGTTTACATACATGGAATAATGCGGATACATTTTAACAAACACTTGTCATACAAGTGCCGAAACAATTATTTAAATTTTACAATGCTTAAATCAATAGTTTTCTGACATAGTAGACTATAGAGAGGATGCTGATATAGAATAGTGTTGAATAGGTATTAGGAATTGGAGCAACCTTGTTTAACCTTATACATTGACAGCTGTAGCTGTTTACACTCAGATCAGCAAAAATAGTGGACTGCTCTAGCAACCTTATATCTTCCTTAATCCCTCCAAACTTGGCAGCGCACCAAACAACCATCAGAAATCACATTGAGTTGTGGCGACCAGCATTAGAATGGTCAAAATCCCCCCAAAAGAAGTCAACTCCCTCCAAAGTTCCCATGCCTACTTCCACCTGGGACGATCAGCGAGGGATAATATAAATAAATTAAAACACCCACAAGTATCCTTTACATCATATAAGTCATTCACATATCAATGCTCTTCCTTGTTATAAAGTAATCATAAAATCTAAAAGCATGGGCGGGCTGTTTAGGAATGCCTATATTCTCCTTAAGTTGGGACGGCTCAGAAAAACAAAGCTTTTTCACTAATTTTTTGAACTTTTTGAAAATTATAATTCAAAGTATCCTTTTAATAATAATCTTTGCTTTGTATAAGTGTCTTTATTTTATTATTTAGCTTTTGAGCACTTAAGTCACTTGTAGTTCACCTTTATAAGTAATTAATATAAATTGTCTTTTGATTCACTTTTTGACAATTATTAATTAATATAAATTGTCTTTTAATTCACCCTTTTTACAAGACCTCTCAATGTGTATCTACGGCTGTCTCAACCTCTGTACCACTGCAACACAATTGAATAGATTTTGAGCATTCATCACTTTTCACCATTTTTTGTAGTGTACCCCGGGAATGCGTCCCCCCAAAAATCCCCAGCGTTTCTGGATTGGGGACACATTGGGGATGTGGGGACGGCGTTTCAGCATCCCCAATGACACCACCCAAATCGCCACCGTCCACCGGAAACGCGAGGACATCCCGGCGTCCTTGAAGGGGACAGGGGGAGGTCCCGGCGTCCTCAAAGGGGACAAGGGGACGAAACAGTGTCCCCAAACCCCAGAGGGGACGACAGGGAGTCCTCCGTCACGACAGCTACATAAAGTGCATTAAAAAAAAAAAAATTTATTTGTTTTATGGGTTCTATTCTAACCCTAGGGGTATTGGGGCCCATCTCTTGTGTTATATTCCTTCAAAACACTATCAAGCTTCATTTCTATTCATTTTTTCCTTTCACTACATTTTGGGCCTTGGCATTTTGATTTTGTAGTTTGTACTTCTTTTGATATTCATATCATGCTACTCAATGTAATCATTTTTATGATTAGATACTCGTACTTTTGATATCTATTATATAATGGAACTCTTCCATTTTGCTGATTTGAGTATTTAAAATTTTATTGTTCAATGTTCAATGTGCCATGTTCAATGTTCAAGTATTTAGTAATTCTAATTTACTAGTTTATAGTTACTGTTTTACATCTTTATGTCTTATATTGTTATACATCTTTTCATATCTATAGCATTTTAAGTACCACATGTATAGTATATAGTATAACTATATACACCCCCCCCTAGTCCCCCGCCGTCCCGAAATTGAGGCCCCTCTGTCCCCCCCATCTTGGAAACTTGTCCTCCTGTTTCGACGTCCCCCTGTCTCCCAGGGCAGTGCAAGTATGGATTTTTGCCTTCGTCGATTTTCCTATAATTTTAAATAGTCAATTATGTATTAACAAATTTTTAAATATTATTACCTTTTTTTAATTTTAAGATTATAATAATTATTATATTATAATATAGGAATAATAAATTATATGTTTAAAACTTTTAAAAAAAATATTTTTGTTGATATTAATATTATATTATAATTATAACATATATAAATAATAAATATAATTTGTACTGATAAAAAAAAATATTTGTAAATAATTAATTATATATTGCAATTTTTTAAATATTATTTTTACTTTCAAAATTTTAAGGAATGTCATATTGTGTCATATATTAAATATAAAATATAAATAGTAATTTATTTACAATTAAATTTTTTATATTTATTGTAATATATTATATTTATATTGTATATTTTTTATTAAATAAGTAGGGAAAAGGGCCCTAATCCCTCACAGGGATATAACAGTCAAACAACACAACAGAGCATCCAACACAAAACAGCAACTGGCCTCACACAGCTAACGACACAGACACTATCCTGCTACGGATATCAAAATATAATAAAAAACAACAGCATAAAGGGATCTAGCTCTCCAGTCATACTTATCATCCAACCTAATGAGCATGTAACCATTGTTCATAATAGCAGCATTAAAACTAAACCTAAAGGACAATACTAAAGAAATTCATTATCAAAAATAACGTTGAGTCTTGATAGGCACGCAAGCCTAATAATTCATGTTAATAAAAATTAAAAACCTTATAAGTACTAAGAATATCAGTAATAAGCCTTAATAAACTTCTAGCCCTAGGAGACCTACACAAAACTATAAACTTTAGAAGCATTAAAACAACAAAATGGCAGAAAGCCTGGTGTCCCAACCAGCAGAGCAACATCATTTGCCATTGAGAATCTCCTAGTTCCTTGAGAGCTTTTGCATCTGTTCCTTCAAGCATCTGGGTCGATATCCTCATCTAGCTGAGCATCCATCTGTTGGTTCCCTGTTCCCTGTAGCTTCTTAGGTTTTCCTCTGATCTTACTCTGTCCTGACATAACCCCATTGCTGATTTCCTCATAACCCCATCAGTGATTGTACAGAGAGAATTGATAGCTCTACCTATTTGTGTTTTAATTTTGCGGAATTCCTCTGCTCTGGTTTCTATGTCCTTCATTCAGACTTGTAAATTAGCAATCTGACCTTTGAGGTCCACATTTTTGTTTGCATTATCCTTAGGGGAAGGTTCCCGAGCTCTTATACCAGTGATTTCTTCTCCCATATTGATGGGGGAAGGCAATCTCTAGTCCTGCATTTCCACTTCCTCTTCCTGTTCTTTGACATTTTCCTCTTGTTTTGCACTTTCCTCCAATTCATCTTCTTTTGCTACACAGTCTTCATCCTGAGAGTCCTCAGAGGAATTGTCCCCCTCCAAGGCATACTCTTCAGTAGAGACTGACTCATCTTCCTTCATAACATTTTTGCCCTTATTGTCCTTTTCTATAATATGAGTAGAGCGCCTTTCATCTGGGCTAACCTCTTTCTTGTTTATCCTCTTGTTTTGTATCCTTCTTATCAGAGTCGAGTTCTTCTAAATCAATAGTAATGTTTTTTATTTTAGCCATTTTATTCATAACCTTTCTAGATTTTGTAGGGGTGGGTTTAGAGATAGAGGCTTTTCTTTTCTCAGGGGTAGATTTAAGAAGAGCCACTTCCATGGCCTCATTCTCAGTAGGGATTTTTTTAGCTTTCCCTTTCTTTTTAGTAGCCTGTGTGCCTTTCTCAGGTGGGGGATTGGTTTCAATGAGCTGAATCCAGACTGAGTTGGGAGGAGGTTCAACATTTTCACCAGGGCTTCCTGGTTAAGTGATTAGGTGGTTTCTCTGGGGAGAGCAGTCAAATTCATAGTGATAAAGGGCAAATGTTAAACCCTGGTGGAGAGAAGGGGAGGCTCTTTTACTAATACTAGCAGTCAAAGACAAAAAAAGGTAAAAAGGAAGGTCTATTCTTACCATGACTGATATGGTTAAGGATTAGAAAGTGATATCCGTGAACAGTAGTATAATGCCCTGCCAAAGTGAAATATTTCATAATGTGAAAGCTTACCATGGGGTACGGGGGCAGCAAGATAGAGCGGTCATAGCCATTCTGAATGAAGGTCGGGTCCTCACCCTTCCCAAAGAATTTTTGTATAAAAGCTTTGTAGTCCCCTGAACTTTTATTCTCCATCCGCCGCCCTTCACATTTTAAACCATTCTCTTCCACAATAAGCTCCAAAGTAACAGTAAATTTAATAGTTCCAATAGTGACATTTCCCCTATACCAGGATTTGCAGAATTTTGTCGACAAGGACCTATTGTAGCCTTTCATAGTCAGGAAGTAGGGAATCATCCCCGCTCTATCAAACAGGTCCCACAGTTCCTCATCTTGTTTCAACTCCTTACAATCTTTTGGCTCTGAGTGCTTCAAAGCCCCCCATATCTTCCCACTTCACATGGGCAGAATTGGATGATTTGCAGACAGCGAACTAAATAAGCCCACTTTGATTATTTCGACCCAAAAGGAAAGGCCTTAAAATGCAGTTAAGAATGGTAAGGATGAAAAAATCGCCCAAATAAATCTAGTTTGTGTCTGTGAAATGACCATTCCATAAATGCACATCCTTTCAGAAATCTTTTTGCTTGCCCTTGTCATCACCTTGAATGACAAAGGAACTAATAGCAATGATGGTATTGTGATATTTATGCAATTTGAAATAGCTCGTACCCATAATTAAAATGACTTTTCCCGTGCCAAAAAGGGCATTAATTAACTTCAAGCCACCTTTCGAATCAATATACCACGTCATCATTATGAACTTCAAACGGCTCATAAATTTAAAAGGAATGGAAAACGTTAAACCTTCCATAAGCCTAGCAATATACTTCATCTTTTTTTGATTTACCATATGTCTGTGGTATAGTTACTACCCCCCGTGCAAATGACTGAGCTCTTTCCAGAATAGCAATCTCCTTAAGTCTGGGAGGGCACTGAGAGTAATTTAAATAAGTTCAATTTTTAAATCTCTGGTCTATATTAGCCATCTCGTCTGCTGCCTTATTTCCTTCTCTAAAGACATGTTGAACTTTGGATTGAAGGAAACTCCTAAGCAAGTCTTTGTTGACCTCCATTAGTCTTCTCATTTCCTAGGGGCATCTAATTCTTCCATTAAGGCATTATATTGTATGTTATATAATATACACATACTAAATATTATATTATACAATATCAAAATATTAATTTTTTTTGATACGTAAGATGAGTTATATTTGATAGAAAGGGGCGATTACAATTTTTTTGTAGTACCACTCATGCTTCAAAACCATCTTACCCATCCTAATGCTCAAAAAGGATATGCCATGTAGGGCCGCGACAACTTTTACACTAGACAAAGACCCTTACCCCCGTAGGCCACACAAGCCCGCGATGAGGACACCACCATAATAGACTCCTTCATTAACCACATAGAGTTGCAAGGAGTCCGAGAGTAGCCAAAATGCCTCGTGGAGCTCAGAAGATTTGTAAAATACACCTATTTCCACAAGGCCTTATTAAATAATATAAAATAATATATATTATATTATAAATATATAAATAATTTTATATTTATCTTATTAATTGATACTACACATTATTTAAATTTTATATAAAATTTATACATTAAATAATTATTAAATTATTAATTATTATATAATTATTTAATATTTAAATTATTAAATGATGGATTGGCTAGCCATTTAGGAATATGGTAAATTTAGAGTATGCTTATTGGATAAGAGGCATGATTGGAATGGGAGAATACATTAGACATCTACCATATAGAGAGACTTTATTTCCACGGCAATCTGTTGATTAAGTCATCTATTTTCTTAATGTGTTTGGCTCAAAGTACAGAAAAGAAGCTAAGAATGGTTACCATATCTTGCAACTCCTAATTTAATCAACACAAGGGACAAATAAAGGGAGACAAAATATTATTCAAAGAATAATGATCAATATTACATTTTCTACTTGGAGAATTTAGCAACCTAATTAGGAAGTAAAATATTACTGTAGCAACTATGAAGGAGTATTTATGTATAACTATGTAGCTTACTCATCTATGTATTCAATATATCTTGTTTTATATTATAGAACTCATTATATCTCTCTCTAAGTATTTATATATCAATTAATAATAATATAACATTAATAATAAACCTAATAATAATATATATAGTAATTATAATTATGGTATACCTAGGTGTGTGTGTGTGTGTATATATATATATATATATAGAGAGAGAGAGAGAGAGAGAGAGAGAGAGAGAGAGAGAGAGAGAGAGAGAGAGAGAGCGCATTATAATATAATAGTAAATTTCAACATAATATAGGAAATAATAAATGTACACTATATGTATACCTCTCCAAGAGAGAGAGCATTATAATATAATAGTAAATTTCAACATAATATAAGAAATAATAAATGTACACTATATGGATATCTCTCCATATATGAATCACCTCTACATATCACTTCCTATATCTTTATCTCTTTCTCTCTATTTCCCCCTCTCTCATTGTCTCCCTCTTTCTATGTCTTTTTCTCTGCAATGCCCCCATCTTTGCAATTATAATGTAATAATAATAAACCCTTATGTGGTCGAGGGTTGGCAGACCTTGAGCACCAGTAGGTAGTTAGGAACAGATAGTTGAGGAAATAAAAGGAAAATCATGAAGTCTTATAAATAAGATGATTTTCTACTGGCAACATGAGGAGAAATAAGGATTATTCCAAGATGATAATCACCTTTCCGAAAGGGACAAGGATCAATATGTCACCACATTGGGCAAGAAAGTAAATCAGTCTCACGTAGAGCATCTATGGTATAATTGCTAATAGGTTATGAACTATCAGCTAACCCAATAGTGAGCATCAATCCATAGATATATGAAAGCATTGGAGCAGAGTGTATCAAAGATGAAGATAATCTTCACATCACCTTAGTCTGGATCAGAAGTTTAGTCTGCCAGTATCAGGACATCATTGCATATCGATATTAATGGTAACATACTCATAAGCATCCTCGATAATCATTGTTAAAAGAATAGATTGATTAAAGCCAGTATGGAATGTGATTAGCAACCAATTGATTAAGGAAGAGTTGGTATTAGATACGAAGGGGTCAACTGATCAGATGGTTAAGGAACTTGAAGCATGGAGATTGTCGATCTCTATCAGGGAACAAAAGATGTATGCAGTTGTTAAAATAACGACTAAGTATATATCAGTTGCAGCAAGTAATATTTGCTATCAACGATAATCAAACACATCTAATTAATATTGATGTGTTGTATGTTGTGGAGGTTCTTATGCTCAAAACATGGGGGACCCGTGTGCCCGAAATAGGATAAAACATACTTGGTGTAAGTTGTACTATCAAGTCACTGAGAAGAGAAAGTGTTGGAGGAGTATGATTTACCATCAGCAAGATGTCTGGTACAGTCAGCAAGCATCTGGCAAGTATTGAATAATCATATTAAGGAAGACCATGTATTGTTGCATCTAAAGAGGTATTTAATATTTATCAACTAAAAAGAGCTGAGGTGTAATGTCCCCTTTTCGGGGCACATTATTTCGTGCCTTATAGTTAGCCTTTCATCATGGTCCGGTGGGCTAACCGAGGCTAGGCAGGTGATTAGAGGGATGTTTGGCCTTGGTGTTTTTAGTTTCAGGCCAATCAGATCAGTTCTATAGGGTTTCCGGGGTACTTACTATTTATAGTAAGTCAACAGAACTCAATTTTCCTGGCATTTCAGTAGTGGACTTGGAGCGCCTCGCCAAGAGCTTTCCGGCAAGCTATCACACGTCTTCATCCGAGTTTGTTTGGTCCTCCGTTTTAATGCCAGAAGATTCCTACTTTATTTTATTATGTCACTTTATAACCAAACGGTTATATTTATTTAAAAAGTGACTTTAAGTGGAATATGAAGAGACAAAGTGGGGAAATTGAAGAGTCACAGTTGCAACTTTAAAAGAAGACTTGGAGTCTCATTGTGGGATGCTTAGTTTTGATATTGTATGTCTCTTGGAGATGCCAGGAAGCTTTCAGCTTTCGAATTCAGCCTCGAGGACGGAAACCCTTTTGGCTTAGAGGTGGATTGGACGTAGCCCCAGTTCGTCTCCGATGCGGATTCACACCAGAGTTCGCCATTGTATTCACAGGTTCTTTTTTGTTATCTGATATTTTGTTGCATGTTGAGTTCTGATTTGGAATTGTGAGAAATCCCACTGTTATTTTATAATGCAACCATGTTGCTGAGGGTTTTAATGGAATATATAGTACTGGTTATTTACTGTTGAATCCATGGTTTATTGCATGAATGTATTTCTTTAAATCTGCATGAGATATATTTGAGAAATTTGGAAAAGACCGGGTTTGGGTCATTACAGTGGTATCGGAGCTTGTATCCTGCCAGCCTGAAGGGTTAATATTGAAGAAAGCATTTTTAGTATTGAATTCAGGAACACATTTTGTAGGAAATAAAAGTATTTGTAGAAAATTTGAAATTGGGGAATAAAATTGGTTTGGTTCCAATATGATATTTTGTATAAGCTTGTGGTATCGCCGACGTTAGTGCAAGATTGATAATTTATCTCCTTGTTATCTACCGTATTACCTCTTTGTGGAGCTGCTTCAATTCTAAAAAGGATTTTGAAAGTATATGTTTTTGGCTAATTTTTGTTTCTATACTGTGTTAATTTTCATCAGGCATCTTGAGGATAATATTTCCTGGAGCCATATAGTTTGAGTTGTTATCGGGCATTTATTATTATTTGATGCGGCGAATAAGGATGTGTGGAGAATTATTTCACGTGGCCCGATAACTAAGCAAGTTTGCTGAAGTATTGGCGATTAACTTATAGTTGAGCCGTAAGGATCTTTTTTTAAAATGCTGTGTAATATTAAGACTCAGTGGCTATTGTAAAGTTGACAATAAATATTTTAATATCTGGGCACATAATATTTACGGCAAGCGAAGGAAATATTTTTTTTCTTTCTCCTATTTCCGAGGACAAAGGACGGGAATCGATGCTTCCTTATGTTTATTAAAAATTTAATCGTTAGCTTAATATTTGATTTTTAAGTCAAAAGTGGCGATCTTAACACTTTGGCAAAGTATTAATAATTTAATATCCAATTATTGGCTGGGTGCATGTTGTGGGATTTTAATTTTTGGGTGCCTTATCATTATCAAGAGTATTGAAATATATTAGCCGATATATATAAAACTATTGACAGGTGCCGCTTCTAATGTGAAATATTAAAATGAAGTTCCCGTGTGAACCAACATTTGCATTTCTAATGTTTCTAAATAAACATTGCCACGACGAATGTAGTTGGAGCTGGAATATTGTTTTGAAGTCCAAATTTTAATCTCGTGACTATTGGAGACAACACGGTGAGACAATTGTTTACAAGGTTCGAATTGAGTGTGAGGAAGAATTTGCATGGAATCATTGTAGGGAGTTTATTCTATTACTGGAGGCTCAATCGACAAGTGTATGGAACTACCAGAACTGAGAGTTGGCTGGGACGAGTCTATAATCGTCGCACATTCATAACCGACTCTTTCTGAGAATCGTGTACTTGGTCAGAAAGTAACGCAGCAGCCTGGAAAGACGTTAGGTGTACAGACTGTAAGCGGGGTACTACGTTCATGCTGTGAGCGCTTGACACAGAGTCTTGCAGATACTAGTGAAGACTTGAGAAAACTGAATTCCTCCATTTCGAGTCTAGAGAACACAAAGTTGCTTGCTATAGTAGGGAATAAGGATTACATAATCAAGACAGGAAGCAATGTATTCTTCTGCAACAACTGTTGTTTCTGAACAGTGCCATTTTTCAGTTTTGGTCGAACAGAAGAAAACCAATGGGGTCCTTCTAGAATGCACTACCTCTTTGTCAGGCATACGGATCAAGACTGTATCATAATTTGGAAATTAGAGAACAGCTGGGAAGTTGCGTATTGTTGAGAGCAAATTTCTACCTGTTGCATTAGGTTTAAAGTCTGTTATTGGAAAAAAGGATCTCATACGAAGTGTTTGTCTAAATTCCTGAGAAGAACAAGTTGCAAAACCGTGTTAAACTTTGAAGAAATCAGTGAGGAAATATTTCAGAGGAATAAAGCAAACAGAGGTGGATAGCTGCGAACTGTATCTACATAAAAGAACAGTATGTTGATCTTCATCGTATGCTGAACTTTCGTTCTAAATTGTTCGCTGAAATGGATGATTCTTAACCAGCAAATATAGTCATCTAATTCTGGAAACTATCAAAAGCCAAATTACAGGAATTGTTGTTATTTGCGGGAAAACCACTCCTTTATATTATGATCATTCGATGAATGATACCCAAAATTAGTAGATTTGCCTTTTGGGGTATTAATGCATTTCCTCCCATATTCTGAAAAGGTGAACAAACATATTCCGAGAGAATTGAACAAAGGAAAGGTACCTCTTGTATCTTGTAAGGGTCAGAAGGTTTCGCTTTTTTTTTAGAATTAAGAAATTGTGCAGTCCCTATTTTCAAACAGCCAGTTAAAGCCATCACATAGGGGAAAGATGCATGGTTTGGAAAAAGTCTCGGGGATCTTATTAAGATACAACAATTGTTGGCCCAGATTTCACATCTTGATAAAAGGACTGAAATTCTCGGCATGTATGATGAGTATAACACACTTCCTCCACAGGTTCAGAGAGATTTAACCTTCTCTAGTTTCATGGACTTTCATCCAAAGCTACAACACAGGACTTTAATGGCAAAGAAGCAG
>MU225447.1:1996699-2064987 GCA_018584345.1 Thuja plicata
TTTGGATCATTTTGGGTAGGCCTAGAAACTTAAGGAGATGCTTTTTTCAACTCGCAAATTTGGGGTATATTCTCACAGTGATGTGTGAGAATATTGGTAACAAATGAACTGGAAATTCTTTCTTGGAATTGATCTGCCCCTTGACAAAATACAACAACAAATTGTAGCATAAAAGAGTTGATTGCAACTTGGCCTCCTAGAGATAGGAGCAATATATCTTATGACTATGGACTCATGGAGCTTTCAAAATCAGGGTGCAGTCCTGATAGGCATCCTTGATAAAGGATTGGGAAGAAAAAGAGAGAAAGTAAAGCTAGAAAAATGTGAACTAAGTTGGCAAATATTTTGTCTCTGTTTCTAATGCATGATCAACATTCCAGAGCAGATTTTATGAGCATGCAAGAATACAATCAAATTTCGTGGGATAATTATTATGTAGTATGTTTGATATAGATATTAAGAAAAAAGAGCAGTCTTTCTGACAGTTTGCAAAAGTGCCTGGAAGCAATAAGCAGGATCAATAATCTAAATTTCTTTAGACCAATTTGTCAACCGAGTTTCAGATGAAAGTGCCATGAAAGTTGGAGCAGTTGCTCAGAATGTACATGGAATCAATGATCATCTGCAAAGCAGAAATAATGAGAACTTTAAATTCATATTACTTGGAGAGGTATGTAGAGATGTCAAATGCATTTATGAAACATCAAGTATATTGTGCCTGGTGGATAAAAAACAAACTTCGAGTAAACATTTGCCAGAGCTTTGTGTTTTCTATGGCCCAAAAAAAAGAGGTGAACAGAGGAAAAATATATAGATAATCTATGATAACCTAAAGCCAGTTATAATACCATAAAGAAAAGGCAAATTAGATGCAGGTCGTCACTTTTACTTGGCAATTCTTTCGGACGAGGAACCTTCCTCTCATAGGATTGTTTTTATTGCATGGCCTTGCATAATCTTCCCTGTTTAAGATTTTCCCCGTTCTTAGTTGCTTTTAGTAGTTCCTAGTTTTATTTTTTGTGGACATCTTTCTTAGTCTGCAAATGCATAGTTATCTCACATTGATATGATATGCATGATACATTTGGAATGAGTGTCAAAATGCATTTCACATGTTTTCTAAAAACTTTCCTTTTCCACTTATCTTCATGCCATATTCTGTGAAAAATAATGGTAGACTAAAGATTGTCTTTGGCTGATGAATTTCGTACTCACCATATAACTTCTTGAAATGTATGCCATACAATAAAGCAAATTCTCTCAGAAAAATGGAAAGGAAATTATGCTAGTTACGAACTTTCTGACAAATTTTACTTATGTTTTCCTTACTAATGCAGTTACATGCAACACTGATGAATACCAGCCATAGAAAAATGTAAGCCTTCTGCATGCTAATTTTACTCATATTCTATTTCAGAAAGCAATAGCTTCAATAATTATGTCAGTATTAAAGAATCATGTCATGTTATATGTTTCTTTTGCATCTGCAAGGCCATTCTACAGTAGGACCTATTTGCATTTCAATTTGTACCATAGCTAATATATAGGTAATTTCTTCAGGAAAAAGTCCGGAAGATACAGAAATAATTTTCCCTTTGATGCCCGGCCTGTTATGGAACTTTATGGTTCTGAAAATTGGGGTCAGTATGTCATTCATGAAGCTCATTTATCTCAACGCTTTAAATATGATGACAATGGATATTATCACTGTTGCTCATCAATTCCCTTTCCAAAAGTCAATATAAGTGGTGATGACACATGTGAGACTACCAAGGAAATTGTGGATACAATTGCTCAGGAAATGAGTGAAGCATGTGGAAAGGAAGATGGTGCAGACACTACAGAGGAAATCAATCAAGAGTCTGCTGGATCGACGGCCAAGGAGGATGTGAATGGGACTGATATGAGGGCCATATGAAAGGTTATCGTACGCATGATAGTCCCGAGGAGATTGTGAATTTTGGCTTAAACATTGTGGTATTTCTTTTTTTTCCTTTTAATAATGAACTGATTCAACCATCCTAGACTAATAATTCTGGAGCTGTTTGACTTTCTATACAACAAAAAAGGTCATGGTAATGGCCTTGAATTCATAGGTAGTATCACAGATTGATGTTTTTGGGTGGTCTTATTGTCTTTCTTGAAGCAGATAATTGTCAATTTATTTTTTAAATACCCCTTGTGGGTTAAATTCACCTTAGTTGGCACAATTGAGGGGTGTCTCATTTGTTAAATTTTCCAAGGACATACACTAAGCCTCATAAGTTGGGGTACACCACACGTAATCAGCTGGATGTGGTGTTTCACTTAATTTCAACACATTATCATGTTTCCTGCAGATTTGACTAAATTTTTCTACTTTAGAAACCCCAATACATTTACCACTTGAGCTCATTCCTTTTAAGTTTTTAACACTCAATTTGAGATTTTATTCAATACTTTATGATTTTGTTATCAATGCCATATGTTATAAAAGCCTTGTAATGTATGTTCTTACGTGTCATTAATGAAATGAACGGACTGAATCTTATCCAACTCTTTTTATAAAACAGCTATGCTTGACTTCTTTTGTGTCTTGTCATAGGCTATAATGATAAAAATTTTCTGGGGCTAAAGCAAAATGTCACTTGGATACATTATGATTTCCCAATCTCAGCATTCTTAAATTGCAAATAGAATTTAACATAACAGAGTGAATGAGAGTCCTTTATTGTCATAGGCTATAATGACAAAAAAAATCTCCATAGCTAAAGCAAAATGTCACTTGGATGCATTATGATTTTCCTCAATCTCGCCATTCTTAAATTGCAATTAGAATTCAACATTACAGTATGCATGACAGTCCTTTATTTAAAATTGTTGGTAAATAGATTTGTCACTGCGATTGTTTCCTTGAAACTGACCCTGTTCGCCCTGTGAACAGTGACAACCATGCAAACAATTGGAGAGATTGCAGTAAACCACAACCTTTCTCTGCGTTTGAGAAGGGCAGCTCCCTCATATGATGGGGTTATTTAAGATTTTTGTGTACTTTTAACTGGAAAGTACAAAAGGAGAAACCATGAAACTAAAGAGAATGAATAACATAAACCCTATGGAAGACATATGAAGATCAACTAGGATTTCACAACTGATAACAATTACAAAGGGGTTTAAGCACAAAAATTCGGTTTTAATATGCAATGACGAAGAAAGAAGTTAATAAATCTCAACATACGAGGAGATTAGTTACTTTGACACACCCAACTTAAGATACCATGAAATGATTGTATTTTGTTATATCAATTGCATAGATTAGTAATGATTCACATAGATGCACGAAGGGGTCACTAATTAAACATACGAAAAATTAGCAACCATAATTTAGAGGAACATTCAGGACATACGAAGAAATGCTTTATTTATAATGGTTACGAGATTCTAATTATTTATTAGAAATGATTTATAATTCTACAATCTCAAACCTTCTGTACATAATGCAAAATTAAAAGTAATTAAAAGTCTCTGAATTTCTCTAGAGTTTCTTTCCCCTTCATAAAAGTCCCCCTTTACATTACAAGTTGCCTTGTATTTATAGGCTTATGGAATAACTTCCTTGTAACTAACTTGACATTTTTGGGTTAGAAATTACCTCACTTTCACACAAAAAGAGTTAAGTTAGGAATCACTTGAATTTTGTGCAAAAAGAGTCCATTTTCTATTTTTAGTTACAATAAGTAATACGAGTCACTTTTACAAAAACATATTTTAAAACCTATAACTTCAAGTTATTAGTTTTGTCTAGATAACCATTATATCTTTCTTCCAATCCAAAAATGACAGTCTGACTGCAATTGCTAATCATCATTTTCTCAAGTGAACTTCTAGTTCTCGCAAGTAGTGTAGCCTTAATATGATTGATCACCTTTAGGTAGTTCCATTACCTTTGTTGTTATCATTTGAATTCATTAAATTCACTTGAATACATGAATTCTATCTCAAATCCGATTCAACTATTGCACATTGTTCATTTGGATAAAAAATCAAGCTTTCATTTGTTAAACTGATAACCTCCAGTTTCATTTGTACGAGTCATCTACTCAATTTTGCCTACTCCCCCAAACTTATTTTTCATTTCATACGTTACATCATTTAGAATATATGGATGGTGTCCAAAGTTTCATTCACATTGCTTCTGAGATGTCATATTTTTTTAATGTTGTTGTCCCATCTTTAATAGCATTACCATGAATTTTGCATGCACTAAACAAGGCATGTCATGCCACAACATAGGATTTCATTGTCATTTTCTTGATGATAAGCTCTACTTCGTTCACAATGTAAACACAATGATCAACTCTTGCGGGTATGTCACAATATGTACTCACGGAACCAAATTACTAATGGCCTCCATTCACTAAGCTTGTAGGGATGCATCATCTGTATTTCCACCTTTGGTATACATACCGAGAATTGCACTTCCCACTTAAATGTCCAATTCAACTTGCAATTAATGAATTCCATAGGATGACTTCTCTATTGAGGCATTTAGGTTCATATTCAGCACCATATATGTCCTCTAGATCTCGCATTAATGGCTCTAAAGCTATCATTTTGACTAGCATTATGGCAAACACTTCTCATGTCGTTTGAATAATTCTTTGTTTTTGCTCAACTTTCTATCAATCCCAGTTTTTAGAAAGCTTCTAAAACCTTTTCTCTACCTCTTTATTCCTGCTAACGTTATATTCCATGAGATGACGTTGTGTTTGGGGTATCTTGTCACATAGTTAATATACTTGCTCCACCACTTTTACATTCCACGAGACACTATTCGATACATTCTATTAAACAATTATTGTGCCTTTGTGAATGCTTCCACATTTTGCACATATGTTTTCAAAGCATATGCAATAGCAGCGTATGATAAAAATTCCCAACCACTATATGTTTGATTGATGTCCACGCGATATTTCTGCATTTCTCTTTGCTTATGAAGGTGGTAGAACACAACTTCACACTTACCATAATGCGTTTATTTCGATGTTTCTGTATATTTGCCAACAAATCCATTTTGAGCATTTCATGCGTTCATTGCTTGTTGTGAGATAACATTTCTTTGAGTCGTTTTATCCAACATTTTACTCGCCTTGTCTATCTTTTATAGGTCACAACTTGAATCATTGAGTAACTTCCTTCCAAAAATCAATTATGTGCACATTTTGAAGTCACTAAAAGCATGAGGTAACACGCCTTCGAGTCATTCTTATTCAGGTGCCTTATTTGTGCATCAAGCATGTATGTGCAAACACACTTCTCTGAGGCATTCTGTTAAACATTTCATGTGTGTTGGTTATGGATCGTTCAATCTTTCATCGAGCAATTGCTTAAACAATTGATTTGCATTGTCGTTGATTCCACATTTTAAACACGTGTCAACAATAATATCTGGAAAAGACCTCTTGACTTATATGATTTGATGGATATTTATAATTGATTTTGAAGCTTGTGCGCAGGTAGTGGGGAAAATGGCAAAGGTTGTGGAATTTGGTTTCATGCATGTCAATTGCATTTGCTTCAAAAGTTTCTAAATCCATTTGAACAAATCTATTTAGTGTATACCCCATATGTAACGTTACATGTTCACACATGTTCCAAAAGCTATCATTTTGGCTCAAGATGAAAAGACGCTAGTTTTGAAAAAAACCATTTTCTGCTTAAGCCATAATCTTGGGAATGCATGAGACCATATTTCTTAGAAATATTTTGGTAAACAATTCTCACACCTTTCCTATTAGTTAGTGTTTTGCAATTAAACATCATGCAATGACATCTCTTAAAGACATTGTGTCAAACAATTCACATGCATTATTGGTGTGGACTTATGTTTTTAATATTAAAAGTAGCAAAACAAGGGTGTTGTCCCTTACAAAACCACAACTGGAAGGCGTAAAAACAAAAGATACTTACAACAAGGTTAAGAGAAGACCATTGACAACAGACTAGCAACACAATTAGTATCCCACATCAAGTTTGGGTACACAACTCACCCCTAGCAATGAGCGGAGGGTGAGAGACTGCAGATTGATTCTTCCTTTGTTGGCGAACAACCATCGGGTGATGCTTTGAGCAGGGTTCCCAACACAAGATAGTGAGACCCTCGGAGAGAGAGAATCAACATCATCAATAGAACCAGAGTGTTGACAATGTTGAACCTCAACATCTACAGGCTGGAGCATATTAGGAGTAGTAGCAATCAAATAAGAGTTAACACTGCCAGAGGGGTCTGAATCAACAACAAGAGGTGGAGACAAATCCAATGGGACAAAGGAGGTCTGAGCAGAAGGAGCATTACCTCGGGGGGAGACATCATCAACCTGAAGAGTGTCATCAAAGGTGGAGTCAAGGCCAGGACAGTGAAATGATCATCATTTGCATCCTTCCACCTTGTGGCAACACCTTTATGACGAGAAAGAGAACAATATGTGGCCAGATGACCAGTAGAGAAGCACCGCCTACATCTGAAGTGGAGGCGCCCTCAAAATCCAGTTTTTGGGTCCATAGCCTGTCCCCAACCATGAGAACCACATCCTCTGGAAGGGATGTGGAGATGTCAAGGTCAACCAAAATGCGAGCAAAAGTAGATTGGCTCACCTTAGGCGTAGCCTCATCCACCTTTAGAAAATGGCCAATAGAGTTGCCTATGGCCTCAAAGCAATAATTTTCCCAAAAATGAAGGGGAAGATTTGGGAGACTAACGATCTCCAAGTCTTTGTGATCCCACGATGCAAATCTCGAAGGGAGGGCCAAAAACCAACAAATCTACAAACTAACCCATATTGTTGGTAGAAATCCATATTTTCCGCCACTTCAGGGCTACAAACCACCATAGGGGAGGTCTTGGCACAGGCAATGAGACGAGCTTTCACCTTCAAAGGAGCAAATTTAGCAGCCTGAGGATAGCTCTTTCCACCAACAACAAAATTAGTGGGGGAACACCAACCTTCACAACAGTGGAGACCCCACCTCCACTAGAACTAGGAATCTCTAAGCCCCCCACAGGGGAAATTGTCACAAGCCTACCATCTGTAGAGGGTGTATTCGGTGTGCTTGCCAAAGCCCCTAGCCTAGGAGCGACTAAAACCAATAGAGCAAACAACTTGAGTAATTTCAAAATGGTCGTTGAGCGAGAAGCGGCTCCAATAGACTCAAATGACTCCATTACTTTCCAACGTATGTTGGACAAAGCATTCCCAACTGTAAAATCTAACAAAAAGTCCATTGTCTTTGCAATTTGATGAATGCCAATGACTTGTTTTGAAGTTCCATATTATTATAGTAGAGGAATTGTTGGTAATGGTTGTGGAAAATTATTTTACAACTGCCAACTTCATTCATATGAAAGTTCAAAGCTCATTTCATTATTTTCTTTTGTCTTTGTGTATATCCTACAACCATTGCGTTCCATAAAATAGCATTTCTTTGACATGTTCTGACAAAGGATTGAAATGTATTGTCTTTAATTCCATATTTCGCATGTGTCTACAAACATTACCAACAATAATATTTGACAAAAATATCTCCATCAATATACTAAGATGGATGTTCGTAACTTGTTCCAAAGCTCTCACCTTGCGGGCAAGGAGGATAGCAATTTTTTTTGTGGAGTCATCTTTATACACGTCGATTGGATTTTCTTAAAAGTTCCAGCCTTTTCAACAGATTCATCTTATGCATACCTTGCAAATCTTGTAATCATTGTGTTTGATACGACTCCATACTTTGATTGAAATTCTGATCCACACTTTTTCTTCACAAGCAATTACAACCGGTTCTTGAAATGGAGGTTAGAAGTGCTTGAAATTTGAGCATTCTTAACTTAAGAAGTTAGAAATGCACACTTTTTGAGTAGTCATTACCTTTTGGTTTTGAGTGCTCGAACTTTAGCATTTAAGAAGTGAAAACTACCCTTCATGATCATCCTTTGAAGTTAGACTTAGGCCTTTTTGCACTACTTGGAGATTGATATCACTCAATCTTCTTTAGGGATATTTCTTGCACAACCCAAGTATGCTCTTGATATGCTCCCTAGATTTTGCATATTTGACTATAAGCTTGCATTGATTCAATATCTATATAGGGTCAAACTTAAGGCTTAGTTAGTTGCACCTTTTGTGGAAGGCACTTTGTATCAATGGCTTGTTGGTAGTCTCATATACTTGACTCACACAAGACCTAACATTTCATATGTTGTAGGCATGGTCTCTCAATTCATATAGGAGCTCCATGAATTGCACTAGAAAGAAGCTAAGAGGTTTCTTCACTACATTCAGGGTACTCATAGTTATGGGTTTCACTATGCAACGAACATGGATTTTTACTTGGTAGGATACACAAATTTAGATTGGGCAAGTGATTCTCAAGATTACGAGTCTACTTCAGGATATTGCTTCTCTCTTGGTTCCAATCCAATATTTTGGTCGAGTAAGAAGCAATCTGCATTTTCTCTTTTATCAACAAAAGGATGATCATTGAGGAGCAATCAATGCTACTGCTGAAGCTACTTGGATTTAGAATATTTTCACCGAGTTTGACACTGCTTTTTGGAAGCCTCCAATCATCTTTTGTAATAACCAGAGTTCCATACATGTTTCTGGCAATATGGTCCATCATCAGAGGACCAAACACATTGAGATCCATATACAATAATTCAAGTGTTGATTCATGAACCGATCACTAATCTCAGGTACTGTCTGAGATCATATCAGATTGTAGAAATCTTCACCAAACCCTTCATTGAAAGCAAGTTCATTTGCATATTTTTTTAAGATGCAACATGTGTCCAATTTGGAGGTCTCTCTCTCTCTGGACTTCTTCTCTTTGGGGGGACTTCTTGGACATGGGTACCTAATATTGCTTCCATCATCTTTTCAGTTACCTAAGTTGTGCTTAAAGGAGAGTGAGAGTGTAGGTTTTTATTTCCTAGTTGGTTATTTATTTTCCTATTCCTTGGTTTTTCCTACACTTTAAATTAAGCTTGCTTAGGATTAATAAATTGAGTAATTAGTGTGAGTGGGTGCAAGGTGTCGACATCTTCCATGGGAGTTACACTTGCCTTTTTTAAGCTATTGTGGTGGTCCCTTCCCATTGGTTGCATTTTTCACCTCCCCTCTCTCATTTCCTATATATACTCACTCCTAGCTAGTCTTATGTGATTCTATTGCATTGTAACTATGTTTTGTAGATTTTACTTTTGCATTCTCCTAATGCTATTTTGCTTCTTTAGCATTTGCGGTTATCTTTTGGAAGCTAACTATGTGTTGTTATTTTTATCTTGTATCATTTGCATTCACAGTTTTATTTCTATATGTCTGCACTATTAAACTCGAGTGTTGGATTATGAAATTAAGAGTAAGGAAGGGGTTATTCTTAAAGAACCAAATGAGATAAATGCAGACATTGTGAGACATTTTTCAAGATATCTGAATTGTTGAATGGTAGGGTTGAGATGGAGGAAAGAGAAAGGGAAGATATTCTATAGCTGATACCCAAAATTATTATCCAATCTCAAAATGATATTCTCAAGATAGCTACGTTCTAGTTGGATCCAAACAAAACTCCTAGGTTAGATGCAGACCTCGAATTTGATGGCCACACTGTCTGTTTTTTTCACTTTTGAATCGTATATTACAACTTGAAAATTTATTGGACCGTATAGATTAACAAGCTATATTTTTATAAAATCGTAAATATGACAATTTTAATTATTAATAAACTGTAAAAAATATTATAGGCAATATAGTATTTTAAACATTTTCAAATGGTAAAATATGAATGTTTTTAAATTTTTAAATATTTTCATATGAATTTAGAAACTTTTTATTATTAATGATTGTTAGGTGATAATCATTTAATATTAGTATATAATATATATGTTTGTATATTATGTATTATATATTCATACTAATTTAGAATCTTTTTAAAATATAATATATAAATTTTAGCAGATATTACTAAGTTAAAATATTAATAATTAATATACATATTTCAATATTATTTATTATAGATTTATATTAATTTAGAATCCTTTTAAAATAAAACATAATTTAGAAACTTGCTTAGTTAATTTGAGATTTTTGTATATATAATAATATGTTATAAAATAGTAACTATATTTTTTACACTAGTTTATTAAATTTAAAAGAATTTAATATAAGTTATTCGTAAATGAAAAATTTGACAATCATTTTTTTTTAAAAACTAAAAAATAAAAGATATTAAAATGACCAAACTGTCATAAAAAAGTCATATGGCCGATAGGGGCGACCGTCAAATTGCTACCAATCTCGCTATGCAATAACCTCAAGGAGATTAGTCCAAACCTTGCATCCAATACAACACAATGGAAACAATAAGCCACAATGGATAGAAATGAGAGATCAACCTTCTATTATTATCAGGAAATCATTTACAATAGATCTCCAACATGTAGTCTCAAATGCCAAGCATACATACCTGATTATGATCATAAAACCCTTACAAACCCTAGCCAAACTAATGCCAAATAATCTTATGAAGATCACCTGCCCCTTACGAACAAGTCCATAAGCTTATAGAGCAATCACAACACCAGGTTGACCCAGAAAAGATCACATTTCCCAATAAAGAGAAAACATGTTACAACAAATAGGCCAGGACCCAAATCATCTGGAACAACCTCCAATAAGAGAAATAAGAGATGTGATCATACAATAAAGCCGGCCTCAAACATAACACTGAGCTGGCACGATTGCGCACAAAGATTCCCATTGGAAGATTGAGAAATGATCGGAAAACACAATGGCTGATCGGGAAAATGAAGAACATGACAGTCATGCAAAGAATCTGCAAAATCTCACGCACAATGAATCCAAATAAAGTGCGATCATAGGATAAGGTTCAACATGAAGCCAAAAACACACTGAAGCTACCACAACATAAAAGAACTAGCACATATTGACGACAAACAAAAACACCAAATTGATCAATAGGAAAACAAATATTTTTGGTTTATGCAATATTTCTAAGATCCCAAGATGATCCTACATCAGACACCTGGGGTTAATAAAAAGCGAGCCTCTCACTTTGTTGGGGCCAAAGGAAAACCAAAGTGGTCAACCTCAGCCTAAGAAATCCATGAAGAATCCTCCACTGGTTTGTCCTTCCATTTGACAAGATATTCTATATATTGTCGACTCCTTGTACTTCAACCAACTCTACTATCCAAAATCTGCTCTATTTGATCCATCTGCTTCTTACGATACTGCTCCCCAACATCTGATCCTTCACCGCTATGACAATTTGATTCATGATACTCATACAAATCAATAATATTGAAGATTGGTGATATATCCATGTCCTCTGGTAATTCCACTTGATATGCATTCCCTAAATCAAATCTCCTCAAGATCTTACAAGGACCAAACTTCCTCATCTTCAACTTTTTATAAGTACCAACGAGAAATATACCCTTCTGCAAGTACACCATAACTTCATCACCAACTTGATATTCCTTATGTCTTCTCTTCATGTCTGCTCTCCTCTTCTAAACTTGGTTCATTTCCTCTAAATGACGCCTCACTCCTTCATGCAGTCATTTCATAACCTCAACAAATTCCTCTCCTTCAAAAATTTTCTTAACATCATGACTTATATCCCTCAATTCTACTACTCCCTTATGATTAAACCCAGTAACCATTTCAAAAGGTGTCTTCCCTATGCTTCTATTTACTGAATTGTTATAAGAAAACTCTACTTGTGGCAAAACTAAATCCCAATTTCTAGGCTTACCTCCAACAAAACACCTCAACAAGCTCCCTAAACTCCCATTCACAACCTATGTCTGTCCATCAGTTTGTGGATGAAAAGTAGAACTAAACTTCAAATCAGCTTTCAACTTCTACCAAAGCGTCCTCTAAAAATAACCAACAAACCTACTATCCCTATCTGAAATAACGCTCTTAGTTAATCCATGTAATCTCACAATCTCTTTGAAAAACAAGTCAGCTACATGAACTACATCTGTAGTCTTCTTACAAGGAATGAAATTTTTCATCTTAAAAAATTTGTCTACAACCACAAAGATAGAAACATAGCCTCTCTATTTTGTAGGTAAACCAAGTACAAAATCCATACTAATCTCCTCCCAAGGTTGGACCGGTACCATCAAAGGTGTATACAACCCCACATTTTGATTACTACCTTTTGCAAATTGACATACCTTACAAGTATGTCCCAAATTACTCACATCTTTCAGAACTTGTGGCCAAAAGTAATTGTCACTTACCAAAGCTACTGTCTTATCAATGCAAAAATGTCCCGCTAAACCTCCACTATGTTTCTCCTTAATCAGATTATCTCTCATGGAACTCCTAGGTATACATAATTGACTACCTATGAATAACAATCCATCTTGAATGAAATAATCCAACCACTTACTTATGTTTGCAACAATAGGTTCCTTACAAGCCTTCCAAGGTTCACTAAAGTCTGGATCTTCCTCATACAAGACCTTCAATTCATCAAATTCCAATACTGCAATCTTCATCTCAGTCAACAAAGTCGTTCCTACTCAAAGCATCAACAACTTTATTTGACAAATCACTCTTATGTTTCAACACAAATGTATAGCTATGCATAAACTCAAATCATCTCATATGTTTTTGATTCAACTTACATTGGCTACTCAAATACTTCAATGCTTGACGATCAATATATAGTAGAAACTCCCTAGGTAACAAATAATGTCTCCATTTCTTCAAGGCTTGGATTATAGCATAGAATTCCTGAACATACACTCGATACCTTCTCTTAGCATCATTCAACTTCTCACTGAAATAAGAAACATGTCTCCGTTCTTGAGTCAATACAGCTCCAATTGCATTTCCACTAGCATCACAATCTACTTGAAATACCTTATTGAAATTAGGTAAAGCTAATACTAGTTGCTCTGTCACCTTTTGCTTCAACAATTAAAAACTCTTTTATGCTCAATGTGTCGATTTGAATTCCTTTATCTCCTCTCATAGTTTCAATCACCGTTCTACAGATCAAACTAAAGTTCTTGACGAACTTCTGATAGAAACTGGCCAACCCATGAAATGATATTACCTCTCCAACATTCCTCGGTGTAGGCCACTCAATAATGGCTTTCACTTTCTCAGGATCCATCTTCAATCCTTCAATAGATATTACAAATCCCAAGTATACCTTCTCCTCCTTCATGAAAGTACACTTATTGATGTTTATCAACAACTTCTCTTCCCTTAACCACTGCAATACTTGGTCAACATGCATAAGATGTTTCTCTTTTATCTTACTAAAAATCAAGATATCATCCAAATACACAATGAAAAACTTACCCAAGAATCTCTTCAGAACTTCATTCATTAGCCTCATGAAAGTACTAGGTGTATTGGACAATCCAAAAGGCATTACCAACCAATCATACAATCCTTCATTTGTCTTAAATGCAGTCTTCCACTCATCACCTTCTCTGATTCTAATATGATGATACCCACTCTTCAAGTCTATCTTGGTGAAATACTTAGCTCCACTCAAACAATCCATCAAATCATCCATCCTTGGAAAAGGAAACCAATACTTAATTGTAATCTGGTTGATAGCTCTTGAATCAGTACACATTCTCCATTGTCCATCTTTCTTAGGTGCTAACATTGTAGGCACTACACATGGACTCAAACTTTCTTTGATCAATCCTCTCGGCAACAAATCTTGCACTTGTCTATTGAGTTCTTCATTCTCTGTCGATGTCATCCTATATGCTTTTTTATTAGATAGACTAGCCCCTGGAGTCAAATCCATGCAATGATTAATACTTCTCAACAATGATACTCCATCAGGTACATTATCTGATATGATGTCACCATACTCATTCAACAATTCAGTGATTTCCTTTGGATGTTCTTCTACCAAGACATCCCCTTTAGACTCCTTAGGTACCAAAGAAAAACACACATCATTATGCTTCATGCCATCTAAAAAATCCCTGCCATCCACTAAACAAATCCTTGCACTGGTACATACTTCATTCTTAAGAGGTTCTTCTAAAGGTAATAGATTTTGTTTTATCCCATTAGCAACAATAGTGTAAACATTCTTTCTACCATCATGTAAATCTTTCGTATCATACTGCCATAGTCTACCCAACATGATATGACACACATCCATAGGCATAATATCACACAAAACCTCATCATAATACTTCCCAATCTTGAATTTAACTAGGCATTGTTCACTTACCAGTACCTTGTGCTTACTCTTTCTAAACACCTTCTACTGAATACTTCTTATTAGAAGATGGGGATCGCTCTGAAAAGCCTCTACCTATTTTTCACTTAGTTGCGAATCACATTATTTCTTCAATGAATAATGCCTTAGGAAGTTTTTTCCTATAGATTGACTATAGATATGGTAAGGAAATGGGTGTCATTGAAGTGGACGTTGAAAGGAAGTGTCACGATAAGTGGCATGCTTGGCACTTTCTTCTTATTCAAATTTACTATGCAGGATGGTCAGGTTGTGATCCTTTCAGGTCATTAACTTTACCTCACTCTGTAGGTGGTAACTAGGTTTTGATCTTGCAGCAGACTTAAAAAGGACAACACTAGTGTGGGTTCGCATGCCAAGACTCCCAATTAAATTATGGGATGAGAAGATTATTAAATAGAATGGAAGTACATTTGTTCATTATGTTTCTACAAATGATGTGACCAAGGTGAAATCTTGGTTAGTTTTATACTACTTCTATGTGAATTTTGATACTAATAAAAACTCTCACTAATTTTATTACCTAGCAGTCCAAGCTTGGCAAATGGACATGAGCATTGGTTTATAGTACTTTTTTTCAAGCCTCTAGTTTGACTATTCAATGCCACAAAATAGAGTATTATCGATAGTCAGTTCTCCATATGCCTTAGTGGATTCATAAAGTCGGTTGCAAGTGCATTGATTATGGGGAAATATTTAGGTATTTAGGCATTCCCTTAGTCTTTCAAGAGTTTTTAGTGCCCTTATGAAATATGTCCCTTTTCAAAAATAAAAACTAAAAACCTTTCCTATTGGATCCCAAAGCCTCTTCAATTGCTGAGAAAGTTTTGTCTAAAATCAGTATAGCTACTACTTTATATTATTCCTTATCTTGGGCTCTTTCTAAGGCTTCATACATAAAGTTAGAGAATCTTATTCATTTATTTTTTATGTGATGAGCTTCTAAAGACCATTAGAGTTGTCATTGGGTTGTACAATATTTTAGGTATTTTCCTCATGAATCTTGAGGATTAGCGTTTTCATCTTGTATCTGTACAATCTAATAAGGTTTAGGGTGCTTCAATATTTGCAACTTCAATTTGTCAACCATCTCCTCTGAAGCAAGATTATCATAATTACCATGGTCTACGACAACATTGCACACCTTGTTTTATACCTTACATCTGGTTCTGAACAAATTATTCCTCTGTATAGACTCCTCTTGTTCCCTATGGTATAGGATTCTCCTAGTCACCAAGATTGCACCTTCCTCTACTTGATTGTTGTTCACTGAACCGGTGGACTCTTCATCATCAAATGTTGTTCTTCTACTACTCTTTTCCTTCTTCTCAGAGTTACCTTTCTTGCATTCAAAGGCTCTGTGTCCCGCTTCACCACATTTGAAAAAAGTGCCACTGAACTTTATTCTTTCACCACTACC
Source organism: Thuja plicata (assembly GCA_018584345.1). Lineage (NCBI taxonomy): Eukaryota > Viridiplantae > Streptophyta > Pinopsida > Cupressales > Cupressaceae > Thuja > Thuja plicata. The sequence continues at coordinate 2,012,427 of MU225447.1, forward strand.
TTGTCCTTCATTCTGATAGGAACTCCTATCATTCCTCCTATACTGATCGTTGTCCTTAACTTATGACTCACCTTTGCCTTGATCTGCAGAAGATCTACCTCTACCTCTTTGTCTTTGTTCATGTATTTTGTTCATCTTTTTTTCAGCCTTTAAGGCCCACTTATAAGCCTCTTCCACACTCTTAATTTGCAACAGACTGATTTCCTCTTGTATGGACATCCTCAAACCATTGAGATACCAAGCACCTTGTTCAGCCTCATCATCTTTATGACCGGATCTGATGTTCAACTTGTAGAATTATTCAGTATATCTCTTAACACTTAGGTCTCTTTGATTCAAGTTCTGCAACTTTATAAACAAACTTACTTGGTAGTCCTCAGTCAAAAACTTAGCCTTCAACTTATTCACCATCCTATCCCAAGATTTGATCTTTTCCTTCCCCTTTCTCTGTCGATCTGTCTGCAAATGTTCCCACCGAAGGGATGCATGCCATTTTAACTTAGTGCAAGCATACTTTACCTTATTTTCTTCATTAGTTCCTTCAAGTTCAAAAAACTTCTCCATCTCGGTGATACAATCTATCAATTCATGAACATCTAGGTTGTCTTTATAATCAGGTGGATTTAAATGAGGTCTCCTATTAACATTAGTCAAGGCTCTAATGAATCTCTCCTCGTCACGACTCAACTTTGCTTGTGCCCCATTGGTCCCTCCTTCTGTTGCGGATTCCTAATTTTGTGCATCTCCTTCTTCATCACTTGCATCTTTTATATGTTGTCCTCTCCTCTGAGAAGTCTCTACTACCTCTAATATGACATAAATTTGTCTCTACAAGTCTAAGACCGCTGGATCTGCATTCCTAGCTCCACCTCTAGCGTTTCTCCTGGCCATCTTTTCAATCCATAGTAGCTGTAGATCAAATCCTTTCAACTGCCACCCCAAAAGAAAGCCCTAGGTTTCAAACCCTGCTCTGATACCACTTGATGCAGTCAAAAATGGAGAAACCTCAAGGAGATCAGATTAATCTTTGCAACCAACACAAAACAACGGAAACAATAAGCCACAATGGAGAGAAATGAGAGATCAACCTTCAATTATTATCATAAAATCATTTACAATAGATCTGCAACATGTAGTATCAAATACCAAGCATACAAGCCTGCTTATGATCAGAAAACCCTTAAAACCCTAGCCAAACTAAGGCCAAATAATTTTATGAAGATCACTTTCCCCTTAGGAACAAGTCCATAAGCTTATAAAACAATCACAACACCAGGTCAGTTCAAAAAAGATCACATTTCCCAATAAAGAAAAAAAATGTTACAACAAATAGGTTGGGACCCAAATCATCTAGAACAACCTCCAATAAGAGTAATAAGAGATGTGATCATACAATAAAGTCAACCTCAAATGTAACACTGAGCTGGAACGATCGCGCACAGAGATTCCCATCAAAAGATCGGGAAATGATCGGGAAACACAATGGCTGAACGAGAAAATGAAGAACAGGACAATCATGCAAAGAATCTACAAAATCTAACGCACAATGAATCCAAATGAAGTGCGATCATAGGATAAGGTTACACACGAAGCCACAAACACACTGCAGCGATTACAACACAAAATAACTAGCACAGATCAACCGCAATAAGAAACACCAGACTGATCAATAGGAAAACAAATATTTTTCGTTGACGCAAGATTGCTAAGATCCCAAGATGCTCCTACATCAAGTCGAATGAAAAACTTACTCAAAATATTATTATTGTAGGGAAGCTCAAAATATAATGCTTTGGACAAAGATTGTCTTACTTGAAGTCAAAAGATTAACTAGATAAATCTGAATTTTTTAAAACATTAATTTGATAAAGTAGGCAAAACTCTATAGAATTCTGAGCATGAAAATTGATTCTCTTCCAGTTAAATTTTTGGGCCTTCCACTGTTTGCTGGAGAAAATAAAATATTTTTTTGAAATTTTCTATTGGATAATTGTTATGGTAAGTAATAGAATTAGAAAGGTAAGCGGCTAAATTTTCAAGGGAGAATAATGATGTTAAATTCAATAATCTTTGCTATCACATTATACTCCATGTATTGTCTAATAATTCTAATAAAAACTAATTTAAAGAATAGAAAATTCTTATAAAAGAGAAGTAATGATAAAATAAGAACCCTTATTTAAAGAGGAAAAATTGTCAGCAATAAACTGTAGGAGGAGTTGGTCCGAGGAAATGGAATTTGATGAATAGAGTTTTGGGAGGAAAATTGATATGGACTATGTAATGCAAATTTGATAAGAAATGGATGAAGGTGTTACAAAGTAATATTTAGATTCAAAGGACCAAACTAGGATTTTAACCATTCAAAATCAAAAACTTAGGATTAGCTATCTAAAATTGCATGTTGGCATGCATAACTTTGATCATCAATCATATTACTTGGGCTTTTGGGAATGGACAAAGAGCCTCATTTTGGTGTGATTCTTGGGAAGAGTATGAGATTCTGAATTTAATAATAATTTTTTTGCTCAAATAAAAGAAAACCTTGAAAGAGAATGGGGAAAGAATGTAAGTGATGGACTATTAAAATGGTTGTGAAATATATAGAAGGTACAAATATTGAAGAAGGATTATGATCAAAGTTTACATAAATTCTTAAAAATAGGAATGTTGTATTAGGGGCAAATGAAGACAAAATCAAGTATTGTGGCTCTAGATTTTGAAATATAATGTTGAAACTGGCTATAAACTAAAAGAGGAAACAATTGAAAAGGAGGAATAGTCAGTTTATCTTTGTTGGAACAAAAAATGCCTTCCAAAAATAGGAGTTTATGCCTAGATGGCTATCCATAAGAGAACTTTAACTAGGGATATACTAAAAATATTGGGTTTATACGGTCCAAACATACGTTATCTTTGCATGCGAATAGAAGAAATAGTAGACCATCTATTTAGATACAATGTTAATTTGTGTTGGGTTATTGAAAGTCTGTTGTGTCAAAGCTTAATTGATGCTCACAATTATCAAAGAGCTTGATAGATATGATTAAAGGGTGGATGATAAAGAAAGGAAAATTGTTTTTTAAGCATATAGAAGGTTAGTAATTTTATAATTATTTGGGAAATCTCAAAGGAGAGGGATAAACAAATTTTTCAAGGCAAAGAGTCGGGTGTATCTTGTATTTGTAATAAGATTGAATTGACTATAATAGAAGTAGTCAATGTGGCAGTAGTTAAACAAAATCTAAAGAGTTTCCCCTTTTCTTGCTAGGATAAAAAAAATAAAGGTAGGAGTGACTTGTAGCTTACACTCATTAATGGGTTTGAGTGGGTTAATCCCCAAAAGTATACAAGATCAAAGGTCAAATGCAGGAGATACCCTAATGAAGGATTGATAAAAGCTAACTTTAACGGGGCCTCTTATGGAAACCTAAGACCATTAGGAGTTTGATGTGTGATTAGTGTAAAAATTGTAATTGATCCTACAAAAGAGAGTATGATATTGGTTGGAAAAGAGAAGAAAAAACTTGCAGATAAAAAAATAAAGAAAAACTAGAGCTGTGAATAAAATGAAATCATGCTCTAACAATCTGCAAAAAGAAAGAATTATATTAGTAAGAACCAACACATGAGCATAACTAATGGAAAATATTGGAATGGAACTGGAAGAGTTAGAGTGAGTTAAAGTGAAACTCTCCTTCACTAGCTTAAATGCAAACTACCATGACTAGTGTGCAACCACAATCATCATAGATAAAAAATAGTGGTGTGCAACTGCAATCACTATTAATAACAGATAGTAACATGCAACTAAAATCACCATAAATAATTATATCTAACAAATGTTTTGTTAAAACCCCCCATAACTCCAACTAAGGAGACTATCATGCCCAAAATTTTAGGGCATGACATTTTGGTATCATAGCGAAGGTTCAACACTAGGAAGCTTTAACCATTACACTTTGCTTAGAAGTGATTCACGCTTAGGTAGGAAGCCTCTAGTTAAGTTGCAATGTGAAGATGGTAACCTTATGAGGACTTAATGTTTGGGTTCCCTAGTACGAAAATTATGGTGTACCCCTTTTTAGGAATAGCCCTAATAGCATGAGGTAAAGGAAGGAGTACTCCTAGATTTATACACCTTCTTAGGTGGGTTAATGCCCCTGTGTGGGCATCTCTTTCGAGCTCTTTGATTTGATTGGTTAGCATGTCCCTTGTAGTTGGGTGTTTAGTGAACCTTATGTGGTCAGTGGTGTGGATGTTTATCCATCATGGTAGTGATGCCACTCGTTTAACTCAATAACTGGTATTACTGAGTTGACCTCCCTTGCTGACAAAAATGCTTAGGACATCATGAGTATCTTGCTTAGTCATGTGACCGTTCGAGGTCCATTTTATTCATGTTGTCTCTGCGAAGCTTAAGGGACTATTGAATTACTCCTTAAGAAGTGTGGTGTACTATGCATACCCATTACGGTATCAATATGAGTGAAATAAAATGTAATCAAGATGTGCTTGGACGCCTTAAATTTCTATATTTGCGCATTATAGTAAATTTTATAGCAATAATCTTCCTTTCGGTGGATGGAAAGTGATTAACTAAGGTGGTATAAATCGGGTTAATGTTCCTTGTCTCCGGATTACTTGGGGAAAGGACGTGACATTTTTGCGGGCATGCGAGTTTTGATGTGTTATTACCTGTTGGGAAATCATGTACACCTAGCATCTTGTCCTTTTGACTCTACTATTTCCATACACAGAGTGTTATAGGACCGTTATAAGTGGAGTGTACTCCAGTTTTGAGAAGAACCTATGTGATCGCTAGTCAATCACACTATGAGTACGATAAACATTTCCTCTGAGCATTTAAGTCTTATGTTTCTAAATTGAGATGATTCTTAGGCATAGGCTATGTTAGCACTTGAAAATTTTTGCTTGGTTCCAAGATTTCCTTCCATGTCTCTACAGTTGTTTTTGGTCTCTAGCCTAAACCCTAAGTCTTATTGAGTCTTTTTCATGAAAATATGTCTTAAACCCTGAATCCTCATTGCTCATCCTATTTTGAAGTTAATTTTTCAAGTCACTTAATTCTTTTAAAGTCATGTGCATTTTTTCCTCCTTGCCTTATCTCCTAATCTCGTAACCAAGACAAAATATTCTTTTTCATCCAGTGACTTGGGATGACCTTTATCTCTTAATCTTGGAATGATATGGAATATTCTTTATGGACTTGTAGATTACGCGCAAGGCGTAGATCTTGATCTAATATTGTGGTGGCGCTTGATCTTGTGATTTAACTAGGGTCAAGGAATTCATTTGGAGATTCAAAGATATCTTTATCTTCGAATCACGTAATCTAACTCAAGTCAAGCCATGATTTACATTTTAATTTGGTCGCTAGATCTCCAAATGGATTCAAGGTTAAGCGAAATATTGTGAGATTTTGTGTAGATTGTCGGTCTTGTATTAGATGTGTGGTTGGCGCTGAATCTCCAGATAAAAGTCAAGGTCAGGGTTTCTTTCAGTGATTCAACGAGGGCCATTGAGCGGGTTCTATTCTTGTGTTGATCGTGTGGTCTACGCCAAATCTCTGGATAGACTCAGGGGTTAAGAAATATTTCAGTGACTCAGCGACTTAGTTTATCTCCCAATCTCTAGATGAACCCGAGTCATGATCAAGCCTGGTCAAGTTCTATTCAGATAATACGCGCACATCATTGATACAAAATAGATCTTGTGGTTTGCGCTAGATTGCTAGATAAAGTCAAGGTCAACTCTTTTATTGTGAGATCTAGCAAGGACCGTGGATGCAGATCTAATCGTGTGGTTGACGCCAGATCTTTGAATAAAGTTGTCAAGTACAAAAGAGTTTAGAAATTCAACCTAATTCGTAGATGTGAAGTAGATCCTGGGGCCTGCGCTTGATCTTCGAATATAATTCTCGTTAAAGAAATTGTTCAGCGATTTAGAGATACAGTTATCTCTAAATCTCAGATTTAATCAGAGTCAAGCAAGACAACTCAGGGTCAAGTAAGGGTTTGCTGAGAGTGAATCATGGTCATTGATAAGGATCATGATCTATGGCTAGCGCTATATCCCCAAATAAAATTAAAATTCTTCCTTTTTTTCAGAGATCTGGTGCTGATCGTTGATGTCTTTCAGATCATGTGGTGTGTGCGTGAGTTCAGAATGTGACCAGGGTTAAAGAATTTATCTGGCGACTTGGAGATACAAAGGGACTCAGTGATCAAGGTTAAAGATGAGTTAGAGACTGATCTATCTATGGTCAATTAATCTCTTAACAAGTTCCTTTATATCTAACGACAGGCGTGAAGACTTAAAGGCCAAGATGAAGGTTTTTATCCATCAAGGCATTACACTTGGCAACCATGTGTCCTTCCAGTTAGTGGGACCTGCAATTCAAAGCCGAAGATAAAGTAAAGGTTAGATAAGTTAGTTTTGATCTGACGACAGGCACAAACCCTTAAGGAAAATATGCAGGGAAGATAGTATCAAGGCATCGCGCCTGCGTGACACCTGGTAGAATCAGATCTTGGGCCCAGATAACTTAGAACTGATCAATGACTATGTTTTAAAATTTCGCTAGGACTTGATCTCAACTATCCAAGTCTTGTTCTGCGCCACTAGTGACCATTTTAACCATATTTCAAATATTTAAATCTTATTCTCAGTTGGTTTTCATGGCGGTCGACTGATATTTTATTTGAGAGCCATTAATGTTGAGATATGATCTTATGGGTCGACTTTGCACAATTGTTGAATAGTGTAGCAATTGAAATATGATATGGAAAAGATGCATTTATGTCCATAATTGACAGGTAGGGGTTTCTAATCAGAGGATAAATGCACATAACAACACTGGTCTCTTCTGCATTTATGTTCAGTTGCTCTCAGTGTCATGCCTTGGAATTTATTAGACTTCAGGGTATTGCGCTCACGTCCATGGACTAGGGAAAATTGATATCTGATCAGATTTGTATAGATTTAATAGAAAGATAGGGTTTCAACTTGATCACAGAATTGAATGTCTTTAATGTTTTGACATGACTTGTTGTAAACCCTAACCCTAAATGGTATGAATCTTGTTGCATTCCTATTCCTTTAAAGGAATTTTCAGGACCATTTAGAAAGGGATGGAGAATCGGGAGAAATATTGTAAGCATTAGGCTTGTATTTTGTTTCCAGTCTAGGATATAGCAAATGTTGTTCAGACTGTATTAAAGTAGATAGAAAGTTGTATGATATTTTGGTTATTGTCTTATTTTGTATTTCCTTTTCATATTGATGTAGATACACGATTTTATTATACTTAATACATGTCTTCTCAGATTTAAGTCTCTCCTTTGTGTTATCTATTGAGTTGTAAGTTTTTAGGCTTATTGTATGAGTCTTGCTTATACATATGTGTATTCCACAAGTCTCTGATCTTAGATCAAATTAAATTTTTTTGGATATTAAATTGATTCTATTGGATTATCTACTTCAGGATATTTTAGTGTGTAGGTTGAGAGATTCTATGTTTATGGCTTTGAATCTATACCAAAAGGTTGTTTCAGCTTCAACATTGTATTTAGGATTTTACCCAATGGATAAAGCACTGATCCAGAACTAGTATATTCTGTGGAGATATATGTCTGATAGGTTTGGCTATATTCCATCCCTAAATATAATCAAACTCATTACATAATTCTTTACATTTAAAATTGTTGTTATCCCACCATGGTATTGGAGAGTCAATGAATGATTGGTTGGCATTTAGTACGTACTTTCTTATCATCATCTGCTGTTTGAATCCAAAAGTAGAAGGTGTTGTAAAGAATTGAGTTTTGTCTGGATTAGGTGTACTTGCCTTGGTTTTGCAGAGACAAAAGTGCAGAGAGAAGTATTATCCCTATAGTTGGTCCAGTTATCTTACAAAACTTTCACACTTGGAGCTAACCACTCCTAATATCAGTCTTAAGATATATTGGTTTCTTTTCAAAGCGTAACAATTTTAAACACCAATAAGATCGCGAATCTGCTGGGGATAGTATAGTAAATTATCATAACTTGCCAGTAAGTTGATCATTGGAAGCATAGAGTTACTCAGGTTTGATCCCTTGTCTTTTATTTTATCTCGAGAGTTCTCTATTTGCAAATATTCATATCAGTTAGTGTTGCGATCTGAACTAGTGTTGGGTGGCAACTCTGAAGTATCTCTATAGAAGTGAAAAGTATACAAATAATTTTGTCACACACTTTCCAATATGAGTTATAGAGGCACCAGGTCTCGGTCAAAGAAAAATCCCGAACAAAGGTTGGGGGATGATATCCGAACTACATCTAATATTGATCATCCAAGAAGAGTGAAAGATAATAAAAGACTCCCTCAAAATGAAAGGCAAGATGAGGACATTAGAAAAGAAGGACCATTCTACCGTAGCCAAGAAGGTAATGCATTTGAATATGAAGAGGCTGCAGACTTGGGACTGAGACATGTAACTGATTAAATGTTTGAAGATGTTAAGTTGATAATCATGCAAGACATTAAATCAGTTAATGTATTGTAAATTGTCATTAATGTCAACCTAATATAATCTATATGGTCATGTAAATAATGCCAAAGATTTCAGAGAACCAAAGGAACCAAGGCTATGCTATCAGTAATGCATACGAATCAAGTATTCACTAAGTGACAAACAACACTGACGGAGTGCACCCGACGGATAGAGAAAAAGAACAAAGTCACAGTGATACTCGATAAGGAAATGCACATCACTACTAGTGAGCAGAGTCACAGTGTTGCCCGATGAGAAAAGCAAATAGTAACCCGACGAAATAAAATACAGTGTTTCCCGACAGATGGAGATCACGAAGCTAACTAGAGTCTCGCCGATGAAACAGTCAGTTGTCACCGACGACTAACTACAGTGGTGACTGACAGAATGGAGAGTTCAGAAAATGACAAAATATCTAGCTAGCATAGCTAAATATAGACTTGACTTGGTGTCTACTTTGTTTTATTCCACCATAGATAAGTGATTGATTTAAAGCTGATTTGTATAGTTGGCAAGAATATATCTACGAGACAAGTTAGGAGTTATGCATTAAATATAATTGGCTGGATTATTTTTCACGCCAAGAATCAAGAATCAAGAAACAATGAATATTATGTCTATATAAGAGACACACTTAATTCATTTACAAATGGGATTAAGGGGAGTGAATAGAAAGAGGATGCTAAAGAGAAATTGATGAAGAAATACTTCATGCAGTACTGATCAAACCAGCTGAAGAAGAGCTAAGGAATTCTACAGACAACCGACGAATAATGAGCACAACATCATAGAGAAGAAAGTATGGAGCACAAGGATTGAATTGACATATTGGCTCCTAACAGGGCTCACTTTAGAAGAGTGAAAATTTGGGGGTACCGGTCCCAGTGGTTTTTCCCTTAACAGGGTTTCCACGTTAAAATCCATGTGTTATGTGTGTATGATTCATTTCTTTACTATTTTGTATCTTACATAATTCATTCTAGATATATCGGTATACTCTGCTTATTTACTGAGTTTTGGTAAATAGTTATACTACTTATCGGTAATCAAGAAAGAATAAGGATTGACAGAGCAAACCAACAAACAGTTAATCATTATTAGTATTTCAAGGAATGCATCTTGTAGGGACATAATAATCTGATGTTTATTGATTGGTGGTTAAAGTTTGAAGGATGAATTTTTGAGGCCACTGATTCACCCCCCCTCTTAGTTATTACTAACTAGGACTAGGTTCATATAAGGATCATATCTCACCTGATGAAAGAGAAGAGGATAAATCTGACACCACCCTCCCGAATTTAGAGGATCTTGATCAAGAGGCTAATGAGATGAGAGAAATAATCCAAAATTTTTTTGCCCTCAGACAACAAAGAGAAAAAGAAAAGGAAGATGAAATAAGACAAAAAATGATTAGAAATGAGAACTTAAGGAGGCAAGTGATAAATCTGGAAACAATGAGTTACCTCTATGAACTTGAAAATTTCAGAGACGAGGAACCTGTCATTCGTCAAGAAGTTGATCATCAAGATCCTAAGGATAAGGGAAAGAAAGGAATGGAAGGGGTTACAATAAATGAGCCCAAGAATCTCAAGGGCCCAGTGGATCAGATTTATAAATTGGACATGGATCTTGAAAGAGCTAGAGTTGAAAAGGAGACCATAGCTAAAGAAATTGAGAGGGTAGAGTTGGAGGGTGCTACTTTGGAGATGAAGAAGAAGGCTGATTTTCTTAAACAGACAACAAAGCCTATTCAACTTGGGACTGAAGGAGCTACACCATCAAATGCTAAGGCCTCCGCTTCTCAAGTTAACACTTCATCACAAGGAAGACCCACTCATGCAGAAAGGTACAAGCAATTTTTATTTCATAACATTCATGGTTATCCTAATGAAGTTCCAAGTGTCATTAGAGATAAAATTCCTAGATTTTCTAGGAAGAATGTAATCACATGTGAAGAACACTTGAAATTTTTAACTGACATGATGGATGAATATGAAATTATGCATGATGATGTATTAATGAAATTTTTTGTTCAATTTTTAGTAGAGGATGCTAGGGATTGGTTCAGAGGGTTACCCTATAATTCTGTAGGGTCAATGGATGAATTAATTTATTGCTTTAAGGAGAAATATGGTGATAAGACCAATGAAGGATTCATGTTGAATGAATTCAACAATATCAAGAAGAATCAAAATGAAGATGTTGCAGATTTCAACATAAGATTTGAAAGGGCCATGCACAAAATTTTCCAAGTTACGAGACTTGATGACAAGGTTTGTTTAGCCACTTATATTAATGCATTTGATTCTAAGATGGGATACCTCCTAAGAGACAAGAATCCAAGGACTATAAGAGAAGCTTATAAAACAACTGTCAATATAGAAACCAATAGGAGGGTATCCAGAAAGTTGGGTAGAAGAGATGATGAGAAGCTTGGTAAAAAGGAATCAGACAAACTTTCAAATGAAAAACCTAAAGAGGAGGTCAATATGAAGCAGATCTTAAGTGCTATAAAGGACCTAAATACAGGAGAGAGTAAGAATCCTAGAGCCCCAAACAATAATAGGACATCCTATAACAATTTTAATCAGTATACTAGGATGTAGAACTACCCATATACTACCCAATTAAAAGATGGGAAACCTATTATCCCACAAAGGAAAGACAGGCCTGATGATAGGACTCTTGATCCTCTTCAGAGAAATTCAGCTAACATATGTAGTGAATATTATTGGTGTGAAGTTTGTTAATCTCCACACAATCCTGATAATTGTGCTGTTGCTTTGAATATGTACCCAAGTCAGACCCAAAAAGAAAGGGAAGAAGAAGAATTATCTGATGATCAGGCTAAAGATCAGGATATGCTTTCATCTGGTGAAAAGGAAGAAAACATTGATAATATAAGGTGCAATGTTGCAAGGGGGAAATAACCTTTTACAGTAAGAAGACCTTCAAGTGCAAAGATTGCACACATTACAACAAACTTGGTTACTCAAGAACATAGTAACTATAATCTAAGGAATAATAAATTTGGTAATGAAGATGGCAGACCAGCTGGTATGTTTGTCAAAGAGAAAAAAGAGAACCCTAAGCATACATTAGAGAAGGAAAAAATTGTTGGGGGTGTAAAAAAGATAAAACTAAGAACATAAGATAAACCAAGTAATCCAATTCTTGTCCATAAGATTAAAACAAGGACACCAGGGATAGGTGCTTCTTCTATATAAAAAGATGCTAAAGGAGTTGAGCCAAGCCTGGCTACTCAAAGTGAGGATAGAAGTGTTGTCACTATCAAGCAAGATATCTCTGAAATCAAGTATACTCTTGTTGACATGGGACAATTTCTCTCATAGATCACAGTCAAAGTTCCATTTTTAGAAATGATGAGAATTCATGAGCACAAGGAGACAACTTTGACATGGATGAATAGTATTTATTCCACAAGAGCCTTGAAGTCAGAAATTGCTAAGAAGAAAGGGAATAGTAAGGATAAATATGATTGCAAGGGAAAAGAATAAGATGAGATTGTTTCTAAGATCCATCATATTTTCTTAAATACAAATCATGTCACTCCTTTGGGAGCTGTGGACCCATTTTTCTTAACATTGGTTGTTAATGACAAGATGCTTAAGAATTGCATGATAGATTCAGGAGCATCTAATACAGTCATGCCTGCAAAAATAATGAAATCGATGGGACTACAGGTAGATACTCTCCATTGGAGATGTGAAGCAATGGATTCAAGAGAAGTGCTTGTCATAGGTACTATTAAGGCTTTTCCTTATACACTTGCTGCATTTCTAGAAAATGTACTAATAATGAGTGTTCTAGTAGTTGACATCCCACCTCAATATGGAATGTTGCTATCTAGGAAATGGAGTGCCTCAATGGGAGGAAGTATCCAATGTGATCTATCCTTTGCAACATTTGACATAGTTGGTAAAAATTTCAAGGTATCCAGAGAAACCAAAACTCCTCATATGATTGAGGAAAGTGATGATGAAGCAATGAATTATTTCTTGGATATCGACATTGGATCCTTTCAAGTGAAAAACAACAAGGTTGAGGGAGATGTCTAACACATGTTGTTACTAGAGGAAAGAGACAATATTGCAGATAAGAGTGACTTATGGACAATGTATTTTGATGGTGCAAGCTCAAAGGAAGGAGCTGGTGCAGGAGTGTTACTGATAGCTCCTAGTGGTAAGACATACAAGTTCTCATTTTCTCTTTTGTTCACCTACACTAATAACATTGTAGAATATGGGGCTTATCTAATTGAATTGAGGTTAGCCTCAAGACACAAGATTAGATGTATCAGAGGCATTAGAGACTCTGAGTTGGTTATCTCTCAAATAAGATCCAAGTATACTTCAAAGAATCAGAGGCTAAGACAATATAGGAATGTTGTTTGGGATGAAATAGAAAACTTTGATGCATTTGGCATTGATTGGAAGGACATGAGTCAGAACAAGATAGAAGCTGCTGGCTAATATTTATTTAAGGCCCGAAGACATTACTTTGGCAGGGATCTCTAATATAGAGGTTCAATCTAGACCATCTATTCCAAACATTGCTGAAAATTGGCAATTCTTTGATGATGGCAAGGATATTCTGAGTTTCCTATCTTGTGAATCTACCTTTGGGAACAAAGAGATGGACTTTAATGGTTTTGTAGAGACCCTAGATAGAAAGGACAATATTCTTGGCAGGTAGGTTCTCCAACTAAAATCAAATAAGGTTCCCAAAGGTCTGGTTGTACTTGAGAGAGCCTTTGATAACAAGGACAAGCCTTTCTCTACAAGCACTGTGAATAAACTTGAGGACTTGGAGGAGGTAAACTTGAGGACAAATCATGCTCCTAAAAAGGTGTATATTGGTAGGAGGTTGTCCCCTAGGCTTAGAGATTCATTGGTAGATATTTTTCAGAAAATATAGACACACTTTTGCATGGTCTTATGATGACTTGAAACCATACATAGAAGATCTATTCCAACACAAGATTCCATTAAAAGAAGGCTCTAAGCCTTTTAGACAGAAGTTGAGACCTGTCAATCCCACCCTAGCACCCAAGATGCAAGAAGAGTTAAAGAAAATGAGGGATGCTGGAATCATAAAGCCTATAAGGCATTCAACACAGGTATCCAACTTGGTACCAATTAGAAATAAAAATGGAGGCATCAGAATATGTGTAGACTTCAGAAACTTAAATATTAACTCTTTGAAGGACAATTATGGATTTCCCAACATGGAAGCTATGTTGCAAAGAGTCACTAGGTCTGAGTTAATGTCCATGTTAGATGGTTTTGTAGGATATAATCAGGTCAAGGTCAAGGAATCTGAATGATTTAAAACTACATTCACTACACCCTGGGGAACTTATGTGTATGTTAGAATGCCTTTTGGTCTGACAAATGTTGGAGCTAATTTTTAGAGAGCCATGGATGTGGTGTTTGCAGATTTCATAAACAAGTTTTTGGAAATCTATCAAGATGATCTTACTACTTACTCAACAAAGAAAGATCAATACTGTGATCATCTTGAAAAGATCTTTGTAAGAGTGTTAGAATATGGGGTTTCCTTTAACCCAAAGAAGTGTGTTTTTGGGGTAACAAAGGGAAAGCTTTTAGGATATATTATCTCTAAAGATGGAGTTAGAATTGACCCTTAAAGGGTAAGTGCAATTGAAAAGGTCCCTCAACCTAGGAATGTCAAGGGCATTCAGTCCTTCTTTCGGAAAGAAAACTTCTTAAGGAGGTTTGTTACAAACTTTGCAGAGACTAGTTTTCCAATCTCAAAGATGATGAAGAAAGGAGCCAAGGTGGAATGGACTCAAGAAACATGTAAATCTTTCTCAGATATCAAGCAGGCTATTAAAGATGCTCCTATTTTGAGAACCCCTGATTATAGCAGGCCACTTCAAATTTTCTCCCTTGCTTCATATAATACTGTTGCTGCAATATTATTGCAGAAGAACTCAGAGGGCTATGAACAACGTATTTTTTTTTTCAGTAAGTCTTTACAAGAAGTAGAGATAAAATATGATATCATGGAGAAACAAGCCTATGCTTTGGTCAAGGTTGTTAAAGCATTTAGATGCTATTTGGTAGGAGCAACCAAAATTGCTTATGTGCCAAGTGATGCTGTAAAGGACATCTTAGTCCAACAAGAGGTCTCAGGGAGGAGATGTAGATGGATCAAAAAGATCCAAGAGTTCCTGAAGTTCTACTTTTCTGTTTCATGGACAGTTCCTGAAGTTCTACTTTTCTCTAAGTATAAAAAATCCATGAAAAAGTAAGTTTGTATATATTCTTTCTGTCTTTTTCTGCTTTAGGTTAGGTTTCCTATTTTTTAGGTGGTCTAGTTATCCTAGAAATCCTGAATCCTTGCTATGCCTGCAAGAGGCATACATCCACAGACGAAGCCACTGTTAGCACTTGCAAATTTTTGCTTGGTTCCAAGCTTTCCTTCCATGTCTCTACAATTGTTTTTGGTCTCTGGACTAAACCCTAAGTCTGATAGAGTCTTTTTCATGAAAATGTCTTAAACCCTCATGGCTCGTTCTATTTTGAAGTTAATTTTTCAAGTCACTTAAGTATTTTAAATTCATGTGCACTTTTTCCTCCTTTCCTTATCTCCTAATCTCATAACCAAGACCGAATATTGTTTTTCATCTGGTGACTTGGCCCGACCTTTATCTCTTAATATCAAAATGGTATGGAATATGCTTTCTGGACTTGGAGATTGCGTGTAGGCTGTAGCTCTTGATCTAATCTTATGGTGGTGCTTGATCTCATGATTAAACTGGGGTCAAGGAATTCATTTAGAGATTCAGAGGTAGCTTTATCTCTGAATCTCATAATCTAACTCAAGTCAAGATGTGGTTTGCATTTTGCTTTGGTCGCTAGATCTGTGAATGGATTCAGGGTTAAGTGAAAGATTGTGAGATTGCATGCAAATCGTAGATCTTGTCTTAGATGTGTAGTTGACACTGACTCTCTAGATAAAATTCAAGGTCAACATTTTTTTTCAATGATTCAGCGAGGGCCGTTGATTGGGTTCTATTCTTGTCTTGGTCGTGTGTTATACACCAAATCTCTGAATAGACTCAGGGGTTAAGAAATATTTCAGTGAATCAGTTACTCATTTTATCTCCTAATGTCCAGATGAATCTGAGTCAAGATCAAGCCTGGTCAAGTTCTATTCAGAGATTATGCACACACTATTGATGCAAAATAGATCTTGTGGTTGGTGCTAGATCGCTAGATAAATTCAAGGTCAACTCTTTTATTGCGAGATCTAGCGAGGACTGTGGATGTAGATCTAATCATGTGGCTAGCGCTAGATGTCCGAATAAAGTTGTCAAGTACAAAATAGTTTAGAGATTCATCATGAGTCATAGATGTGAAGTAGATCCTGGGGCCTGCGCTTGATCTTTGAATATAACTCCAGTTAAAGAAATTGTTCAGCGATTAAGAGATACAATTATCTTTGAATCTCCAGATTTAATCAGAGTTGAGAAAGGCAACTCAGGGTCAAGTAAGGGTTTGCTGAGAGTGAATCATGGCCGGTGATAAGGATCATGATCTATGGCTAGCGCTATATTTCTAGATAATAGTCAAAGTATTCCTTTCTTTTAGAGATCTGGCGCTGATCATCGATGTCTTTCAGATCGTGTGGTGTGTGCGTGATCTTAGAATGTGACCAGGGTTAAATAATTTATCTGGCAACTTGGAGATACAAAGGGACTCAGTGATCACAATTAAAGATGAGTTAGATACTAATTTGTCTATGGTCAATTAATCTTTGAGAAAGTTCCTTTAGGTCTAAAAATAAGCATGATGACTTAAAGGCCAAGATGAAGGTTTTTATCCATCAAGGCATTACGCTTGGCGGCCACATGTCCTTTCACTTAGTGGGACATGCAGTTCAAAGATGAAGATAAAGTAAAATTTAGATAAGTTAGTTTTGATCTAACGACAGACGCAAACCCTTAAGGAAAAGATGTAGGGAAGATAGTTATCAAGACATTGCGCCTGCATGACACTTGGCAGAATCAGATCCCAGGCCCGAATAACTTAGAACTGATCAACGACTATGTTTTAACATTGTGCTAGGACTTGATCTTGACCATCCAAGTCTTGTTCCGCGCCACCTGCGACTGTTTTAACTAGAATTCAAATATTTAAATCTTATTCTCAATGGATTTTCATGGTGGTTGACTGATATTTTATTTGAGAGCCATTAATGTTGAGATATGATCTTATGGGTCGACTTTGCATAGCTGTTGAACATTATTGTGATTGAAATTTGATATGGAAAAGATGCATTTATGTCCAAAATTAACAGATAGAGGTTTCTAATCATAGGATAAATGCATATAGCAACACTAGTATCTTTTGAATTTATGTTCAATTGCTCTCTGTGTCATGCCTTGGAATTTATTAGACTTCAGGCAACTGCGCTCACATCCACAGACTAGAGAAAATTGATATCAGATGAGATTTTCATAGATTGAAGAGAAATATAGGGTTTCAACTTGATCATAGAATTAAATGTCTTTAATGTTTTGACATGATTTATTGTACCTAACCCTAAATGGTCTGAAGCTTGTTGCATTCTTGTTCCTATAAAGTATTTTTCAAGACCATTTAGAAAGGGTTGGAGAATTTGGAGAAATATTGTAAGCATTAGGCTTGTATTTTGTTTCCAGTCTAGGATATAGCAGATGTTGTTCAGACTGTATTAAAGCAGATAGAAAGTTGTATAATCTCTTGTATGTTGTCTTATTTTGTATTTCCTTGTCATATTGATGCAAAAACAATATTTCATTATACTTAATATATGTCTTCTTAGATTTAAGTCTCTCCTTTGTGTTATCTGTTGAGTTGTAAGTTTTCTGGCTTACTGTATGAGTCTTGCTTATACATATGTGTATTCCTCAATTCTTTGATCTTAGATCAAATTAAAATGCTTTGGATATTATATCGATTCTATTGGATTATCTACTTGAGGATCTTGTATTGTGTATTCTGAGACATCCTATGTTTATGGCTTTAAATATATACCAAAAGGTTGTTTCAACTTCAATATTGTATTTAGGAGTTTACCCAATGGATAAGGCATTGATCCATAACTTGTATATTCTATCCCTAAATATAATCAAACTCATTACATAATTTGTTACATTTACAGTTGTTGTTGTTATCCCACCATGGTAATGGAGAGACAATGAATGCTTGGTTGGCATTTAGTACTTTCTTATCATCGTCTATTGTTTGAATCTAGAAGTAGAAGGTGTTGTAAAGAATTGAGTTTTGTCTTGATTATGTGTACCCACCTTGGTTTTGCAGAGCCAGAAGTGCAAAGGGAAGTATTGTCCCTATAGTTGGTCCAGTTATCTTATAGAGCTTTCAAACTTGGAGCTAACCACTCCTAATATTAGTCTTAAGATATATTGGTTTCTTCTCCAAGCGTAATAGTTTTAAACACCAACATGTTAGAGGGATGATACCTTGTGTTATGGAAAGAATTGTGTTAGAGAGATAAGAGAGACTTGTTTTGTTCCTTTTAATTGTTGCAGTTACCAGAAGTATAGTGGTGCATAGTTGACATACAATCGTATCATTGGACGGTAAGTGAATGATGAGTATGAATCATATGGTAGTAAGAAGTAGTGCATTAGAATCCTTTGGTGGATACTCCTGCTTAAATGTTTATTTACAACTGTCTTGTTTTATGTATAATTTTCTTGAACTCTATATTTATTTTCTTGGCGGAACTTTCCACATGTTGTATGTTCTAGCATCTTTTGGTTCTTTCTTTCGAATGGGAATAGTCACCAAAATTTTTGTATCTATTTCTTTATGACAATTGTCACATATGGTTTATTGTTATAATGAGCTCATTTTTGGTTTTATTGTTGAAAATTGTTAATTTTACCCAATTGGGTTTTAATTTCTATTCATAGTGACTATTTCAAATATTTTCATTTTCTGCCCAACCCTATGTTTTGTGACTCTATCTTGCCCAATTTGGGCCACTAATAGTGTGTGTGAAAGGGAACACCCAGACAAATATATTATCTTACGTACTACTAAAGTTGAGGAATAGAATCCCCGATCTAATATTTGGTGAAGTGAGACTCATATTTATTTGGTTAGGAAAGGAGTATAATCTGGTAATAATGATTAAAGCATGGAGTAATAAGCTATTTCCTAGCATACTAGTTATAATTTTCCCTTGTGCAGGTGCTCGTACCTACACCATACAAATTATCAATAAGTATATACCATAATGGGAAGGGCTATGATGGCATTGCTATAAATTAAGAGCAAGGGGTAATTGAATGTATCAACTAACTTTTCTATGAGATTATTGGAATCAGTGTCCAAGTTATTTGGGATGTTTCTCTTGCATGTCATATTCAGTAGAGGATGGGTGTTGGAATCTTGCATTAGTTTCTAGCATGCATTCCCTATGAGATTTCTCCTTGTCCTTGATGTGAGTTTGAACATGTAAGGTTTCCTCCTTTTTCTTAGCAATGTTATGATGGATAGTTGAGGATGACTCAACCACCTTTGGGTTTTGACCCTATTATGGACTTGGATGATCTTGTAAGGATTGTATGATTACACCTTATTTAAAATTATAAGGATTGTAAGGATTGTATGATTACACCTTATTTACAATTATAAATATGATATAATGATTGGTTAAACTTATCCCTATTGGTGGAACTCCATGTTATAGAATTGGGAGGTACTGGAGGATGGTTCATGGACACCTTGTAAAGGTGGAACTAGTGTCCAGTGGGTAAGTGATCCTAGTTCCCAGGGATGAATGATATCTCATCACCATAAGATCATGTTCTCCTACACTTGGAAGATTCTTTTGTGCTTTATTTATTCCCTCGAAATGGAGGAGTGTTTTGGCCTCTATCTCGATAAGTACCCTTATGTATGAGAGAGAACCTTGCATGTGTATATTCCTTGGAGCACATAAGTTGGGGAGACCCCCCTAGAAATTAAATTTTTGATAGAGAATATCTACCTTATTCCAAGGATGTGAGTGAGACTCTAGTTAGGAGTAAGGATGTTCCCTAGCAAACATTGTAATGCCTCACCATAATTAAGGTAATTTTCTTTTATTTTGATAGTAAGTTAATAACTTAGAATTTCATGGCACTGTGGTCATAGAAGGGGCTTGGGAAGTATATAGGTATGGAATTGGATTTTGTGCTTGGATGGATCTCTGAAGTGGGTGCAAGATTCGTGATGCACTTGGAAGGCACCCTTCACTTTTTGGATGTCTCATTATGGAGTAGAAGCTTTGCGTTTACCGTGGATTGCAGAGACATGTAAGGATGCATTTCCCAACTTGTGTAGAGGTATTAAGTGAAGGCCCTTGCGAGAGTTGTTAATACCTTATGTCGTGTAAGAGTTTCCTTCAGCTGAGGTAAAGTTGAGTGAACTAATATAGGGTATTTTTGAGTTGACTAAAGGTGAAATTTTTTGTGTGTTCTTGTTTTTGGTTCAGTATCGATTCTGCACATGGTGTTCTATCTATAGAATGACATATCAGATTCCAAGAGTAAGATTATTCCTTGGGGGGATGATGTAGGGCCTCCCCCATTTCCCTTCCTTCTTGACACCCCAATGAGTGTGAATTGGTTCCCGTGCTTGTATTTTATGATAATTTTAGACCCTTTGGAGTTCATACCTCCAGGATAGACCTAGTAGGTGAATTCCTTATGTGGGTGCCTTATGGATTATATATTTTATTGGATGAAGATGGGACTGTTGATGAAAACTATTCAATTGTGTATTGTCATTGATATTTACGCAAGTATAGTGATGTTTACAAAAATGTCTAATCCTATCTGAGCATAGTCAATTCATGCCAAGTACTCTCAGGCATTGAAGAGGACCAAAGTGATTTTCAGTTCTAACCAAGTTCACTCGGGCATTACAGTTTTCGTTGGGCGTTGAAGGATTTCAGTGTTGACCGAGTAAAATAGTTAGTGTCAGTCGACTAAAAGGAGTTTATATTTTATGGATAATTGGTTATATGCAGCCGACAAACATGAATTTTATTATTTATTTGGAAGGATATTAAGGCTGAATTGACAAGGCTTATCATATAAATATAAGGTCAAGTTTGGATCGAATATTGAGACAGTGTATGGAAGTGTGCAAGTGATATGAAGAGTGAAGACGAAATCAAATGAGATTCTGATTAAGGACATAACACAGAGAGCTAAAATAGAATATCTGATTAGTGAGGATCGAGTTTAATCCAGAATAAAGATCTAAACCAGCAAAGACAGTTGCTTATCAAAATAGGTCAATCCATTGTTACTTTCTAAAAACTATAGCAATGATCAAAATATCTTAATAGAGTAGACTTAACAGTCTTCTGTAAATCCTCTCACAAGGTGACATTTCTACATTGAAGTGTTTGAAGACCTCTCACAAGGCCACTCCTTACAGGGTGATTAAATCCTCTAACAGGGTCACACCTAACAGTGTGTTATTGTAACCTTTAATAGGGTTGGCTCCTAACAGGTCTCACTTCAGAAGAGTGAAAAAAGTGACTAGTTGCAATTGGTGGTTTTTCCCATATTGGGTTTCCACGTTAAATCTTGGTGTTATCTATGTACATTTCATTTGCTTTATGATTTATGTTTCTACAATTAATTACTAAAGATAATCACAGTTAATATCTTAAGATTTTCTATGTTAACCGAGTAATAGTAGAATATCTGTGTTAACCGAGAAACAATGACTAATTTGTTTAAGACATCTAAGGGACTTGGATTTGTTTTTGTGGTAACTGATTCACCCCTCCCCTCTCAGTTACTCAACTCATTTCCAACAATTGGTATCAAAGAAATTGGTGCTTTTAGGAAAGACTTTGAGGCCTAAGCTAAAGATCAGAGATGTCTTACAAAAGGGAGATCCCGAAGCTTAA
This sequence comes from Thuja plicata, assembly GCA_018584345.1. NCBI lineage: Eukaryota > Viridiplantae > Streptophyta > Pinopsida > Cupressales > Cupressaceae > Thuja > Thuja plicata. The sequence goes on from MU225447.1 coordinate 2,033,957, forward strand.
CAAAGACAATTTTGCTGCATGGAAAGATTTGATGAGACTACATCTATCTACCATTGGAGATACTGGTTTGCAATTCTTGGACCATAGGTATGTGGAACCACCGAGAACTTTGAATGTGGATCAGATGATAGACATGAAGCATCATAACATAATGATGACTGATATAGCCTCTACACTCAACTATTCCAAATTTGATGAAGTCAAGGACTGCCCTACTGCCTTTGATATGTGGAAAAAACTGCACGATATTCATGGAGGAGATGTTAATGTTAAGAGAGCCAAAGCAGAAAGTCTCTGAGGTCAATTTGATCAGATGAAAATGAAAGAAGGAGAGGACATTAAAAAATATAGTGAAATAATCAAGAAAAGTGTTAGTACCATTAGAGCTTCCGATGGAGTAATTGAAGACACAAGAGTGGTTAGCAAGGTATTGAGAACTTTACTTCCTATCTATGCAATTAGAGTTCTAGCTATTGAAGAAATTAGATGCAGTAATGGTATAACTCTAGATGGATTGGTTGGAAGACTTACAACCTTTGAGCTGGATAACTTTGACAATTACTCTCCTAATCTTGGCACTCTTGAGTCTGCATTCAAAGCTAAATTAAACCTTGGAAAGATAAAAGGAAAAAAAATTGAAAGTGACAGTGATGATGAATTTGATGATGAAGATCTGGAAACCATTGAAGCATAACTTGCAAGGAGAGATGCAAAATGAACAGGACAGTACAAAGGAAGAATACCATTAATTTTCTTTTCATGTGATGAAGTTGGTCACATTGCTGCTAAGTGTCCAAACAAGGAAGACAAAGGTGAGAAAAAGTTCAACAAGTATAAAGGCAAGAAAGATTAAAAATGCTACAAAATATACAAAGACAAATGTAAGAAATCTTGTTACATTGCTAAGGATTCTAATAGTGATGAAGATGAAATGGTTTATATTGCTATTAAGGATGAGTCAGATAATGAAGATAATGAAAAGACAACACTATATTCTCATATTAGCAAGAATGACATTTGGATAATTGATAGTGGTTTTTATCACCACATGATTGGTGATAAAACCAAATTTGAACATCTTGAGCACTATGATGGTGAGAGTGTCAGTTTTGGGAATGATGAACCCTGCTATGTGAAAGGTAAAGGTTGTATTGCTTTAACAGAAGGAATCAAATGTGATAATGCTTATTGGGTTGAAGGACTAAGGTGCAATCTTCTAAGTGTGGCATAGCTGAACAACATTGGTATCAAGGTAGAATTCATGAATGGTAAGGCCAAGCTCCTAGATGGTAAGGGAAACCTAGTTGGAACTGGCAGACAAACTAAAGGTAATCTATTTTATCTTGATCTTAATGAAAGTTCATGTTTTATTGTGCAAGTGGAAGAAAGATGGTTATGGCATAAAAGGTTATGTCATGTGAACTTTGATAACCTGGTTAACATAAGAAAGAAAAAAAGAGTAAGAGGAATTCCTATTCTGAAGAAACCTGAACTAGAAATATGCAAACAATGTCAAATTGGGAAGATGGGCAAAACTAGCTTCAAGAGAAAGAACTACAATACATAAGAAGTTTTTGAATTGGTACATACTGATTTATGTGGAACAATTGGAACAAAAAGTTACATAGGTGAGAAGTACTTCATTCTATTTGTTGATGATCATTCTAGAATGATGACTATTATGTTTCTTAAAGAAAAATCAGAAGCTTTTTAGAAGTTCAAATGGTACCTAGCCAGAGTTGAAAAAGAAACAGGAAAGAAACTCGAATGCTTAAGATTTGACAGAGTAGGAGAGTTCATTTCTAATGAATTCACTGAATTCTGCAATGAAATAGGAATCAAAAGACAAGTGTTTTCCCCAGGTACTCCACAGTAGAATGGTATAGAAGAAAGAAGGAACATATCCATCATGGATTGTGCAAGAACCTTGATGATTGAAAAGAATGTTTCTACCAAATACTGGAAGGAAGCCATCAACACTGCAATTCACACCTTTAACCGAGTTCAACTGAAGAAAGGTACTGAGAAGACACCTTTTGAATTATGGTATGGCTATAAACCTAATGTTCATTATTTCAAAGTATTTGGAAGTAAATGTTACATCTTGAAGGAAGCAAGAAATGGAAAATTTGANNTAAAAGGTGATGAAGGTATATTCCTAGGCTACTCCTGTAAAAGAAAAGCATATAAATGTTTGAATCTTTCTACTCATAAAGTCATAGAAAGTGTGCATGTAAGGATTGATGAGTTTGCAGAAAGAGGTGAAGAACAGAGTAGTAAAGAGCCTCAGGATTATAGAAACTTTTTATATTATGAACCTGATACTATACCTAAGACACAAGCAATGGTGATTGGACAACATCCCTATCTACCATTGATTCGTTTGCACAAACTCAAACAGTTCAACCCAAGTTTCAACCTGTGCAACTTGAGCTACTGGCAGAGGAAATCGAGTCGTAGATTGAAGAGATCAAGTCACAGATAGAGGGAACTGAGTCACAAATAGAGGCACCCGAGTCTCATATAGACGCGTCCGAGTCTCAGATAGTGGAACCCAAGTATAAGACAAAATAATAGAACAAAAATTTTGAGCATGGTGAACCAAGTGGAACAAGCCCAGAATCAAGAAGGAAGGATCATGTACTTGCAAAATATGTCAGAAGGAATCATGCACCTGAACAAATAATTGGAGATCAGACAGAAGGTGTAATGACGAGGAACAAAATTAAAGGTACATGTTTGCTTAGTGAAATTGAACCTAGAATTATTAAAGATGCATTGAATGATGAAAGCTGGATCAAAGAAATGAATGAAGAGATTGAGCAGATAGAAAAGAACAAAACCTGGACTCTTGTACCTAGACCAAAATATAAGAATGTGATTGGTACTAAGTGGGTTTTCAGAAATAAGATGAATAAAAAAGGAGAAGTTTCTAGAAACGAGGCAAGATTAGTATTTAAAGGATATGCTCAAGAAGAGGGTATTGATTATGGAGAAACTTTTTCTCATGTTGCAAGACTTGAAGGAGTCAGAACTCTTCTAGCATATGCTGCACACAAAGGATACAAGGTATATCAAATGGATGTAAAATCTGCATTCTTGAATGGAATTATTGAAGAGGAATTCTATATTGAGTAACCTAAAGGTTTTGTATATCCTAACAAAAAGAATATGGTTTGCAAATTACACAAAGCATTGTATGGACTAAAGAAAGATCCCAAAGCCTGGTATGAAAGACTGCGTGGTTACTTGATAAGCATTGGATTTCAGAGAACTAATGACAATAGTAGCTTGCATATCAAAGAAGGACCTCAAAATAAGATACTATTAGTAGAAATATTTGTTGATGACATATTGTTTACTGGATATGATGAATTATGCAAAAAATTCTCAGAAGCTATGAGTAAGGAATTTGAAATGTCTATGTTTGGTGAAATCAAATTCTTTGTTGGATTACAAGTTTATCAGATGAAGGATGGTATCTATATTACCCAGTCTAAATACATCAAAGAGATACTGAAGAAATTTGGGATGGAAGACTCCATACCAGATGGAACACCTATGCCTACTAGACATAAGTTGTCTAAGGATGATGATTCAAAGGAAGTAAACCAAACTACCTATAGATCCATGATTGGTAAACTTCAATATGTTGTTCACAACAGACCTGATATTGTTAGCAGTTGGTATTGTTGCAAGGTTTATAGCTAATCCTAGAGAGAATCGTTTATGAATATCAAAAGGATTCTGAGATATCTTAAGGGTACTGAAGATTATGGATTATGGTATAAGAAAGGAGGAAAGTTTGATTTGAAGAATTTTACTAATGCTGATTGGGCTTGAAGTGTTGATGATAGAAAGAGCACAAGTGGTGGAGCATTATTTCTTGGCAAGAGGTTAGTCTCCTGGACAAGCAAGAAACAAAATTGCATTTCTCAATCAACAACAAAAGTAGAGTATGTTGCTGCAGCAGTAAATTGTTCAAATATCATATGGTTCAAACAATTGTTGTCAGGTATGAAGGTGGAAATCAGAGAACCAATTATTATCTACTGTGATAACACCAGTGCTATTAACATTTCAAAGAACCTTGTGATGCATACTAAGACTAAACATATTGCAATAAAGTATCATTTCTTGAGAGAATTTGTTTAGGACAAGGAAGTAAGATTGGAATATGTGAATACTAAAGAACAAATCGTAGACATATTCACAAAACCATTACCTAAGGATGCATTTTTGTATCTTAGAGGAAAGATAAGGTTAATTCCCCTAACTGAGGCTCACTAAAACACAGTTTAGTGATGCATCAACCAAGATAAAAAATAGACTTAACATGTTGATGCAGGTATTTAGAGCTTATTGCATATGAATTAGTACAGACAGGTACATTACAACTTCATTGGATATGTCAGTTGGTGTCTTTGGCTTTGGTTGTCAAAGAGGGAGAGATTATTGTATGTCATAATGATTAGTTAAAGAGGGACAGATTATTGTATGTCATAAATATTACTGATGGAGAGATTGATGACAGAGGGAGAACTTTATCAGAAACAAAGATTAATGTAAGAGGGAGAAATCTGTATTTCATTGATTGAGGGAGTTTTTGGATGAGAATAAGAATGAAACTAAAGACATTAATAAAATTTGATAAGAATCATAATGAAGCTAAGGAAATTAATAAAAAATTCATTCTTATGTCTGTTGGTCTATAATTCTTTTTGTTATGACATGTTGTGTTGCCATCAATGCCAAAGAGGGAGATTGTTGATGACAATTATTCAATTGTGTATTGTCATTGATGTTTACACAAGTATAGTGATGTTTACAAAAATGTCTAATCCTATTTGAGCATAGTTAGTTCATGCCTTGTACTCTCGAGCATTGAAGAGGACCAAAGTTATTTTTAGTTCTAACCGAGTTCACTCAGGCATTACAGTGTTGGTTGGGCATTGAAGGATTTTAGTGTTGACCGAGTAAAATAGTTAGTGTCAGCCGACTAACAACATTTTATATGGATAATTGGTTATATGCAGCCGATAGACATGAATTGTATTATTTATTTGGAAGGATATTAAGGCCGACTTGAAAAGGTTTATCATATAAATATAAGGTCAAGTTTGGATCAAATATTGAGACAGTGTATGGAAGTGTGCAAGTGATATGAAGAGTGAAGGCAAAATCATATGGGATTCTAATTAAGGATAGAACATAGAGAGCTACAACAGAATATCCTATCAGTGAGGATCAAGTAATTAATCCAAAATAGAGACCTGAATCAGCAAAGATAGTTGCTTATCAAAATAGGTCAATCCATTGTTACTTTCTAACAACTGTAGCAATGATCAAAATATCTTAATAGAGTAGACTTAACAATCTTTTGTAAATCCTCTCACAAGGTGACATTTCTACATTGAAGTGTTTGAAGACCTCTCACAAGGCCACTCCTTACAGGGTGATTAAATCCTCTAACAGGGTCACACCTAATAGTGTGTTATTGTAACCTTTAACATGGTTGGCTCCTAACAGGGCTCACTTCAGAAGAGTGAAAAATAGTGACTAGTTGCAATTGGTGGTTTTTCCCATATTGGGTTTCCACATTAAATCTTGGTGTTATATGTGTACATTTAATTTTATTTATGGTTTATGTTTCTACAATTAATTACTAAAGATAATCATAGTTAATATCTTAAGATTTTCTATGTTAACCGAGTGACAGTAGAATATCTGTGTTAACCGAGCAACATTGAATAATTTGTTTAAGACATCTAAGGGACTTGGATTTGTTTTTGTGGTAACTGATTCAACCCTCCCCTCTCAGTTACTCAACTCATTTCCAATAGGGACCACAAGGTTCCATGATGTACACCATTTCACGTTGTCCCTATACTCATGTGGATGAGTCTGGGATGCACTACATTTGCACTAAGGTTAATTAATTCAACTGATTAGTATGAGAATGCAAGTGAGTATATGTGTTGTGTAAATTGATATGGTGCAAGGAATATAGAGATTTTCAAAAAGATTAGTTGTGCTTAATTCTTGGTGCTTAAAGGGTTTTTGGATGTTAGTGTAAATCAATCAATTGAGCTGATTTGTGTTTTAGTATGTAGTGGTGTTCTTGAACTAGTTAACAAGGATAATGTAAGTAAGAATTGGATTGATTAAATCAAATATATATTTTTACATGTAGTATGGTTAGTAGAGTAAGACTTGTTTGACATGTACTTCCTATCTGTGATTGGAGGATCTGATTCTATGAATGATTTAGTATTTTGATTAGGATACTTATACTAATGATTCATATGATGAAGATTCTTTTGATGTATTTAAATGAAGCATAATGAATGACTAGATTAGAAGACTATTATGATGCGAATTAATAAAAGATTTCATGAAAATTCAAGATAATGATTAGAAGAATCCTTGAAATGGATTTGATAAGTTATTACATGATGTTACACTATTTTGATACATTAGACTTATTCGGATAGAGACTTCGTATCATTAGACCTTAGGTGATGATTTTTATTATGTTGAGGATGTTAGGATATACTTTATATGTTTTGATTGAATGATCATGATGATATGATATAGAGGGAAAATTGAATTCTGCATATTAAGTTTTGATTGGGAATGAAATCATGAAATGTAATTCGAAGTGATTGTGATGTTAATTTAAAATTATATATGATGTATTGATTTTGCAAATACTTAAGGATGCTTATGATAGTTGAATTTTAGAAAAAAAAATTACATAATGATGAGATTCTATAATAGTTGATGAGTATATATACTTTTGCGTGTGGAAATATAATAGCACATGCCATTTTAATTTATGATGAATCTTGTGAAATGCAAAATATTAATAGATGTGTTTTATGTTATCATTAATGTTGCATTTTTATATACATATGGTTTCTTTCATGAACAATTGATATTTTGATCTAGTGTGCAGGAAATTGACCATGGAATTTAAATGCGGGGAATCAAGGATGGATTAATATGTTTTATCCACTTGGCATGCCATGTGTGTAGTAATGTGATGTTATTTTTATGCTATGCCAATTGACACATGTACATGTGAGTTGGCATGACCAAGTGAGTTGGAGTTGGTTAGATGCTTACCTTAGAGTCATTTTATAGTGTCCCTAGGTTAGGTATCTTGGTTGTTGTGCCAATGGAGGGAATCCCATTTTTTATTTTTGCAAGTCAACTCTTAGTGGACTTTTGAGGGGTTTAATGGAGCCCTAGGGGTTAGTTAGGGTTGGATTTTGATAGCCCAATAGGTATACTATGGGTTGGGGGTTAAATTTTGACCAATAGAATGTCCAAACCTCAATTTTGACCTTTCAAAAAGTGCCTTCTTTGAGAGTGACGAGTTTGAAAAGTGTGTCCAATCATCTTGAAGGTTAGGTAGAATTTTTCCTTTTAGTGGAAGTTTGGAGGAGTTTGGAGGTTAATTACCCATTCTCCAAACTTGAAGACTTCTAGGTCAAGTTAGTGATTTCGGTGAAGGAAGGAAAAGCCAAGGGAGGGAAAATCTCAACTCAAGTTTCATTTTGTCATTGCTTGGTGCAAGGTTGGTGCTCCTATCATGAAAGAACCATGTTTTCCTTTTATGTTTGTGTGTGTAAATGTAGTGTTGTAGTTTGTTATTGTGGAGATTCAAGCTTTGTTCATGGATTTCCTTGTGTTCTATTTTTTTTTTTTATGCTATGGGTGTGCAAGGCTATACTCACCCTTGGGAGGAAAGAGAGCCTTGAGGGTGAAGGATTTTGGGAATTCCCAAATAGTGTAGAGTCTCTCCTCATGGAGGAGATAGATATGGCATGGAGTATGGGATCTATGTTGCCATTTGTTGTTATACATATTTTGGGGGTGATAAGGGGAGAAATTTGTATGTGAAATGGAAGAATGATGTTGTGATATTTTCCTTGTGAGGCATTTCTCATGGAGCTATTGAGCCTTGTTGAAGGCATTGCTAATTTTTTGTTTTTGCATTCTTCTATTTGGGTTCATGTTCCACCTTCACCCCTCTTCATGGGTCTAAGGTGATCCATTGTGAAAACCATTAGAATTGGGAGTTTTATGTAAATTTTATATTGCTATTTTTTTGTGTGTTTGAAGTGGTTGTTCCCATCCATTCTTGGTTCCCCAAGCTCAAGGGTGGCCTTGTAAAGGGCTAGGTTGGGAGGTGAGCCTCCATGGTCAGCCTTTGTAAATTTGTAGGTTATGATTGAACTCTTGAGGAATAACGTGAAATCTTGGGAAAAGGAAGATATGAGTGTTGAGAGAACCATGTGGATATATCCATGATTCAAATCTTTGTATCAAAATAAAAAAAATAATATGTATAATCATCTTTGTATAGGAAAGCTTCTAGTTGATTATGTAGCATTTTGATACCTTTTGTAAGTAGTGGTGGATTGAGAGTTAGAGTGTTTGAAAAGTTTGTTTCTGGTTTGAAAAAGAATGTCCTCAAAGAAAATGATGAAGGGCCTATTATTATTGGAAATTTTGTCTTGAAAAATAGTAGTATGAATTTCTATGGTAGGGCAATTGAAAATCATATGCACATTGTGTTATTAATGATGAATTAATATTACTTTGAAATAAAAGAGTATATTTAGCCCTTATGGTTAGATTTATTTCCTTGCTTTCCAAATAATTGGTTCTTTCAAAAAAAAAAAAAAGGAGACTTCAAAAGCATTTAACTAGATTTACTAGGTGGACAACGAAGGTTTGAGTGTTTCTCTTGAATCCACTCATGGAAAAATCTATTTCTTCTATTTTTGGAAACTAGATTCACAGAGCTTTGATATGCATTTGGTCTCATTTCAAATTGTTTGGTGTAATGAAATAAATATGATGCCCCAGATGATTGTTTCTCTCATTTTCTGCTATTTTGGGACAATACAACGAGGTTTCTGCACATGAGTCGTATCTCTCCAATGCGTTGTTGGATTTGGCTAAATTTTGAATATGTTTTAATAAATATAGCTTTCTGCATTTCCACCAGAGCGATTGCCAAAATAAGGTTTGATGAAAAAGTTATGAATAATAGAGTGAAGTGCTATAAAAACTATCATAACTAGGACAGTCATGAAGAATGGAAACTCTTATTTTTTTTGGTTTAGATTTTAGACTCATGAATCATCTAGCAAGTTGGTAGATGATCTTAATTGATGTTGCTAGTACTTAGGTTGTTATGATGTTTTATGTTTCTTGAAAGCATTGAATATTAAGACTTTATGGATGTTTAGAAGGTTTGGATCCTAATGATGGATGGATGCCTATGAAGGTGACTTGATAAGGGTGATTGAAAGTGGATTATTAAGTTAAGAAATATTAAGTGGGAAGGTTTGTTTAATGGGATGTTAATTAGAATTGATAGAGAATGTAATTTTTTTTATTTCAATTAGATTTTGGGTGGAAATTTAATAAGATAAACATTCAAACTTAGCGATTATTATATTTGAACAAATCTAGTGATTTTATAATTAATGGAAAAATTTACTATGATCCTATGTGGTAATTGTAATTTAGGAAATAATTAAGTGACTATATTAAATTTAAGCTCAGGGTAACTTTTTTTTTGAAGATTAAAAATATGGTAATAAAATTAAAATTAAATGTAATTTTTATTATGAGCTAATTAATATTAATATTTGGTATTTTAAGCGACAAGATAATTCATAGTAAGTTGCATCAGAATTAATCTAGGGGAGGATGTTATAGATAATTCAGGTTGGAATTTTATGTCCCCTCAGGTTCTATATTAACGAATTCTTATTTTAATTGAATTAGAGGGCATAATTAAATAATTTAAAAAAAAATTAAATTAATGAAGGACATTTCGAATTATAGTAAGTGGAAATTATTAAATTAATCTAATAACAAAATTAGTAACCAGTAGGGTTAGACCTTGCGTCAATTAAGATTTAATTAATTAATTTTTATTGCGCAACATTAATTATGGATTAAAGTGAAGCCTTATGTACCCTCGCGAACATTAATTAATAATGCAACCTAGTAGATTCCTTAGGGGTTAATGTGATTTGATTTTTGTTAAATGTAATTATTTAAATGTGTAGATCTTATTGATTAAAACATCTTGATTAATCTTAACCCTTATTATAAATTTAATTATTTAACTCAACCTCACAAAGTTATGCTAAGTTTAGATTTGAAACCTAGTTGAACAAACTAGTAAACCTAATCAGATTTAATCTATCAAAGGACATTGTCAAGCCAACGCTTGTCATGATTCCCCTTGAGGATCATCTCATTTTAACATTTGGATAGTTAACCAAGTAAACATTGGTGTATATCACCACAGCAAGTTGCAACTGTAGTAAACTTTTGGTTTCAATTTTTTTTTGTTGGTGTATTTTTCCCTTAATCTAAAGAAAGGAAAGAGGAAAGAGGGAAAACCCAGTGATCATAAAACTAATCATTACAATAAAATGATCAACTCAGAATGATGTGTCTACATAAGATAGGGCAATAAAAATCTAAGTATCATCCACATGAGCTTGGTCACCCAAAAAAAACATCACTTTTAGATGAAGATCCAATATCTTCATACAATTGTTGGATGATGGTTCAAATAATGAATAGGAAATCAATGTGCTCTATGTGTTGTAAAGTATCCTTAGAAACAATAATAAATATTATTCCATAGACTATGTCATTATTTTTGGACCATACATTCTTCCACTCATAATCACTTGGTTTGGAAACAAGGCCGAGGAGCTAGGATAGTAGAACTTTCTCTAGGCAGTGATTCTTTCTCTGGTTTCCAAGAAAAATAGTGCTCTAAAGTTAGCTTGACAACCAAAGGATGGAAATAATTATCAAGAGACATGATTAACCTCCCTATGAATCGAACTTCATATCAGTTAATGAATACACAAAAGGCACCCCCAAGACAATGGAAATTCCATTCTTTTTAATAGCTCTAATCTTCAATACCTGAAAAATATTATTTTTTACTCCTTCTTAGCTCTCATATGCTCTGATACCATGTAAAAATTGTAGTCAATCTTGCAAATCAGAGTATTGATCTAGCTAGGAAGGAGAAGACAACCTTTCATATAAAAAATAGAGAAAAACTGGAGCTATGAATTAAATGAAATCATGTTCTTACAATCTGCAAAAAAAAAAATGAATTACACAAAGGAAACCAACACATGAGCATAAATAATGGATAAAATGTTGACATGAAATTGAAAGAGGTAGAGCTATTTAAACTAAAAATCTTTTTCGTTATATTAAATACAAACTTCCTTGACTAGCATACAACTGTAGTTTCTATAAATAACAAACAGTGACATGCAACTACAATCACAGTAAATAAAATATAGTTATATTGTAAATAAAGGTAACTAACAAGTTGTGCTAACAATTTGAGATTGGGAAGGTAATTTGTTGGCATTCGAATCCAAAAAATTGGCATGGAAAGTAATAATGGAACAAAACTCTAAGCAACTTGGCTCTCCTTGAAAATGGTGAGTGAAATTAAGGTTAAAAAATTTCATTTGGAAGGCAAATTGTAGATCATTATCAATGCTAACAAACATAAAAATATGTCAAGAAAGAAGCTTAATAGGAAGCCCAAAGTGCCAATTATCGTAGGGGCCGTAGGGTGACTTTTGCAGTCATATTCGCGAGTTCAATTCTCCCTACTATATAAAGGGGGAGATGGTCCCAACCTTATAATAGTAGTGGGCCGTAGGGTCCCCATAGAATAGTAGGGCCATAACTAATCTATTTTAGGGGTGAGCGAGCCCTCCCTTGGCGAATAGTAGGTTCTTCCTACTATATAAAGGGCAAGATGGTTTCAAAGGTTCCATTGAGAAAGGTCACTTTTGTAGTCATATTTGCATTTGAAATGATCAATGGACATCTAGTTTCTTAGGACCCCTACTATTCTATGCCCCCTGGCACTATTATTGGGGGTCAAATAATCTACCTCTGCATGCAGCGGGGGGGCCAGTCATATTCACCAGAGCCCTTACCCTTAAAAAATAGTAGGGGTAGGGCCCTACTATTTTAAGGGCTGCATCTCAAATATTCTATATGTAACATTCAGAATCTGCCCATAGCCCATAGAATTGTAGGGTAGGCACCCCCAACTATTGATATGTTACATATAGAATCACTCACCCCTGCCCACCCTATTCTATGGGTTTTGCCCGCCCAATTCTATGGAGGAACCCGCACATGCCCTACTATTCTAGCCAAGGCGACGAGTTTCCCTAGCCCTAAAATTTGTTTAACCCCTATTTGAACATTTTTAGAGTTTGAAGATCATTATCAATGCTAACCAGTTGAATGTATATAAAGAAGTGAATTTAAAGGATGTTTGACACAAGTTTTAGTTAATAAACAATGTGTAGATGGTAGAAAAAATAATTTTCAGTAATTAGGACAGTGAGCCAAGTGAGATATTAGAATAAGATAGATAATGTGAGGCCATTAAAATGGCTCAAATCAAAACATGGAGGAAATTTTTTAATTTAGGAGTGAGAGACTGCTAGATAGCATTCAGAGGGAAAGTGAGTGATGAGAGGTTAAAGCATGTTTTCAAGCGGGTTTCTATGAGTTTCAATATGGTATTTATCCTAGTTTAGAATAAAATATAAATTATATTTTTAACAATATTAATTTAGACAATTTATATTAAATTATTTATTTGATCCAAGAAAAAAGACATAACAATTTCATAATTATTCTAAATTTAATGCATTCAAATAGTATTTTATAAATCAAATCGTTGCAATGCTTGATCAATTAAAGTGCTTTCAAACACAAATTCAAATTTATTTCATTCAAATAATATGCAATAAATCAAATTATTACAATGTTTGATTAGTCAAAGTGCTTCCAAACACAAATTCAAATAGATCATATATTTGCTCCAAACATGAGTAAAAATCACTTAATATGCAAAGATGAATCATCAATACCATCAAAGCTATTAAGCATAAATTCCTTACTATAGAAAAAATGTTAATAATGTAATGAATCGTCATTGATATGTTGAAAGTAAATGAAATATTTTAGGAATATCATCATAATACAAATACCATCATGTAAAGAAGAAGAACTATTAATATCAAGATCCTTAATATTGGCATAAGATGAAAAGATAGAAGTGCCCGCACCTAAGGATATAAAAGTATTAACATTATATGGAGATACTAAGAATAACAATAAGTAGGCAATGAAGCTATAAGTTAATTATAGAAGCATCATCACTAGATATACCGCATGAATGAACTATATCATAAAGGATCATAGAACAAGAAATAATTGTGGTTAGAAAGGCAAAAAAATACATCCATTAAGACAAAATTTGTATAAAAATGGATACTATCCCTAGTCAATCTAAATTAAATCTAAAATAAAATATAAAAGTAAGTAAGCAAATTCAACAACAATGTAAACAAAAATTATTTAAGGTGAAACCTTAGAGTTGTCAAAACTCAAATTCACCAATTTATGAGTAGAATTAAAATGTCGTAATTCTTGGTCAATCTAATGTCTAATTTTTTAGTCAATTCCAATATTCTTGGAAATTCCAACTTTCTTGGAGAGCCTCAATGTTCTGATTTTTTTTTTATCAATACCAATGAGTTCCTAGAACCAAGATGTGCTCAGTAGTACTTCTTGTTTGCAAATCTTATATTTTGGGATCACTCCAAACTTCTTGGAGAGGCTTTTCATCCTTAGATTGAGTCAACTTCGATGAACTACAATTTTATGCACTTCAAAATTTGGTGACATTATCAATACAATTGAATAAGTTTATTTTTACATTTTCATAAGATCTTATCTTTGTTACTATAAAAAATATCCAAAAACAATAGTTTGAGTTGAAAATAATAGTAAACTGTCAATTGATTGGTTCAACAACAACACTTAGCCATCTTTCCAATTTCTTTCAAAACATTGTTTACCATTTTTAATTTCATTTTAATTATTTAATGAAATGCTCATCTTTAGAATAATAAAGAAATGTGTCTGAAGTTGAGTCAAGTATTATTGTAATGAATGACATTTCTCATTGTAATTATCTAGAAGGCACAACACAAGTTTCTTTCTTTCGTGAATATTTTTCACTATATTATATGGTTGACAATGGTACTATAAACTCCCATTTATTTTTCAAGTTCATTCTCTACCTTACATGGTATGAATCAAAATCAGGGGACCTAATCCACTTTTTAACATTGATGAAACTTCATTTGTACTCACTATCATCCGTTTTGGCTAGAGAAATCCTACGAATGTCTTAGATTTTTATTTGGTCAACTTGCAACAATTTTTTTTTTTTTTGTTGTTGTTGTTGTTGTCTTTGTTTGTATTTTTATACTCTCACCATGGTCATTCAAGCACCTAGTTGATAAAAAATACAAATGATTACAAAAAAGTTATTAGAATTTGAGTTGATGCCCTATGAGGATTATTATAGTTGTATAAAATAAGTGGTCTTGTCAGCCTATTAGGAAGATGATATTTTGTTGTAGATCTTCACTTTCATGTGCAAAGTTGACAACTTAATTAGTTGTATCAAAAATTATCTGAGCCTTCATTTCTCTGATCTGTGAAATTGTAATAAAAGAAAATAAATGTGTGGTGAAATGGGTATTGGGATGAGTGTTCAAAAAGAGGATCAAAGAAGAAAACATCACATCGCAAAATTCATCTTTTCCTCCATTACATTGGGAAGGCATAAAGTATGCGTTAGGCAAATGATGGAATCAAGCGTTGGACGGGTTTTCCTTTCATTCCACTAATGTAGTAGCATTGATTTATTGAATTTGGAATGTGAATAGGATTTAATAGGATAAAAGGAAGACAAAATTGAGTACATAAACAACAAACTAATTGATACAACAATTCTAGAACCAGATCTGTGAAATAGATGGGGCCACTAACTTATACCAGAAGTTGCAGCCAAATATGTGTGACAAGGGTGACCTGGATAGAGAAGGGCAATTGGACTCACCCATGTAGCTGAAATTCATCATTGTTATACTAAAAAGTGTTGTTGGGACCCAAGATTTGAAGCAAACAGTTAGACCTTCTAAAATTTGAATCCAAAATTTTGGTACCTGCCACTAACACACAAAAAATAAGGAAATTATTGGCATAAAGGGGTTTGCCTTAGTCAAACCCCTGTTTAGTAATTAACATTTAAATGAAATGAAATTGCATAAAATAAAGAAGTGTGCTATTAGTAGAAGAGGGTTAATAAATGTTATACCTTCACAAATGTTAGATGGCCCATGAAGATGCTTGAAAGATGTCTTTATGTAATCTTGACCTTGGATCTAGGATAGAAAGAATATGGATGCCTTCACAGATGTCAAGATCTAAACATTACTCCATATCTTCCATGCTTGATGCTTGAATTTTGATTTCTCCTAGGATCATTTGAACTCTTGAATTGTAAAATGTAAAAGATTGATAATGAATGCTTGAAGATGTATCTCAAAATGAGGGAGGTGAGTGTTTAACTATACCTCTCCAAGCCATTTTGGCACTCAAAAGTCAAATTAGGCTGACTTTGAATTTAAAATCCATCCTAAAACCACAATAACAAAATATTATTTAAATTTAGGCCCAAATTAGCATGACAAGGGTGACTTTTGATGCCATACTTGCAAAATCTATGCACCCAAGTCACCCTTGTCTAGGCAAAAATGGCTCAAATTTTAATCATAGGTTAATTTTGACATAAGAATTCAAAACATGTGCACCAAATCAAGGTCTACTTAATCATAACAAGCATAGAAGCCTTGGACACTAAAATAGGGCCTAACAAAGGACCAAAATTATAAGTTATTGCAATTTAGGATGCTACATTCATCCCCCACTTTAGTGGGAGTATGAACCTACTTCATACTCACAATAAAGTAGATCAAAGCATAGGAAAAATATCTCATCAAAGTAAAAGAGATAAGAAAAACACCAATCATGTTGGAAAAATGGTCAATGCTCCCCTCAAGATTTGTCACAAGGGACTAGCTGCCTCCTATGGATTCTATAAGTCTAGTGATTGTATCAGGCATTGATAGGTCAATATCTTGGTGCAATAGAAACCAAACTTGTAAAAAGTGGTATCATAGCTTGGTCACAGGTTTGAATTCCCTTAGGTAATGGTGAGGGGGAGATTATTGGTAAAATGGTCAACGCTCCCCTCGGGATTCATGACAAGGTACTAACTACCTATTGTGGATTCTATAAGTCTAGTGGTTGTATCAGACATGGATAGGTCGATCTTTTGGTGCAATGAAAACTACACTTGTAACAAATCCCCCAAGTTACCTTGGTCCTCATCAATCTCAAACCAAGATGAAAGCAACATCTACAAGAGAGAGAGAGAGAGAGAGAGAGAGAGAGAGAGAGAGAGAGAGAGAGAGGTAAACTTACTATAGATCATGCAAAGGAAAAAAATATAGATAAAATTGGTATTCTAGCAAGTTTTGTTATGATAGTCAAATCATCAAAAGGATAACCAAAAAAAGCATTTTCCACAAGTAAATTTTCCATAGAAGGATTAAACCTAAGGAAAGAATTGTCTCCAAAGAAATCCGCTAAAAAGATAGTGCCAAAAGAGAAGATTAGGCCTAAGGAAATAATTATATTCAATGGAATTTGAAAAAGAGGATTAGGCCAAAATAAAACATTATTTCTAAAGGAATCCGCTAAGAAGAGAATACTAAGAAAAAGGCAGGATTTTCCAACTGATACACAAAAAATTGATCAATATGGTGTGTGCATAATGTGTAATAAAAATTTGAATGTATACCACCATGTTAAAGCAATTGTGTATGCCTTAACAAGAGAAATATATTTAAGGTAGGATACACCTGAAATAAATTTTCCAATATGACTTGCGTTTATATGAAGACAAATCAAGGGAAATAAACACATGACAAAGAGCAAAAAAGAGATCTACTAACTCTAGGGTCA
The DNA here is from genome assembly GCA_018584345.1 of Thuja plicata. Classification (NCBI taxonomy): domain Eukaryota; kingdom Viridiplantae; phylum Streptophyta; class Pinopsida; order Cupressales; family Cupressaceae; genus Thuja; species Thuja plicata. The sequence continues at coordinate 2,050,946 of MU225447.1, forward strand.
GTATGATCATATGATAACTCATGTATATCAAGAATTATAGAAAATTGAATTTACATCAACCCCCAAAGGTAATAAAACTATGAGCATAATGTAAGAACACATAAGAGATATGAACATAAGTCATTAACATTTTTATCATCATTAAGAGTATCTTCTTCATCTAGATTAATAACAATAGGATCTTTAATAAAAAAAGAACAATCATCTTGTTTAGACAATTTAATTTTCTTTAGATTAACTTCCGCAATTAGACTACACATAGGTTGGTTAAAGGAAATAAAATCATCATGAAGTATCTTAGGGGAGGAAATGTTTTGGCAAACTAGTTCATGGGCCCTAGTGCATAATCTATGGCGGTGATCACAAGCAAAAAAATTTTGTTTAATTTTTCTTGATGTTTGGGAAGGTTTAAGATCAATCAACATCACATCATTTTATTCTTTACAAGGAAGAATTGAAGAAACCTTAGTAGGTTGACAAATAGAGGATGCAAAGCGGTTGTAAGATATAGGAGGCAAAACCAAATTATAGGTAGGAGGAATAAGAGGTGTAGGAAGGAGTCTAGGTCTAGGAAAAGGAAATAGGACATCCTTAGGAATTATGAATTCAAAAAATCTTTTGGGATCTAACTTTTGTAGGAGTAGAAGAGATGATCTTGTCATGGTTGTATTGGTTGAGGCATGGTAAACAAAAAGAAGTCAAGATAAAATTTCCAACGAATCCCTAAAGGATGATAAAGAATATGATTAATTATGATGATTTATCCATTATAGAGAAATTTCAAACACTTATGGTTAGGAGAGACAATATCTTTCATAGTATAACATAAAAGATTAGTGTTGATGATAATAAGGGGTTCTAGTCTGGTTCTGTAATATGAAATCAAACAAACCTTGGTTAAATTGGAGGAAGATGACCCACTAGGCTCAACTAGGATTAAGTGTTGAGTGAGTGAAATGATAATTTGTTGTAATTGAGGCTACTTATGAAATTTGGAATAGACAATGCAATATTGATGGCTAGAAAGGAAGAAACGATGAGTTTTGAGGTGCACAGACTGATAGAAATTAGAAAAAATAATTATGTAACCATAAATGAAGCCTAGAGACTGTAAATAACATGTAAATTTGGTTTCAAGCACTTTTGGAGGGACTAGGTCAACTGGGATGGATTGTTCATGGGACTAGGTTGACCAGGTCAGCTTGTTCCCTTTACTTTTGACTATTTTCAGTTGTGGATTGTAGTTGAGGTCATGAACTTCATAGATTTGATTTTGGTATTCATACCACATGTTCCTACATAGAGAAAAGAGATGAAATATTGTGTAGAAAGGGGTTTTCCTTAGTCAAACCATGTTTGACAAATCAACCTCAAAATTAAAATTAAGTATGCATGAAAGGAAATCTTGTTCATGTAAAGTAGATGTTAGATCTAAAATGTACATTCTTATAGCTTCACAAATTAACTTGTTTCCAAAATGTAAATGAAGATGCTTGTAATTTTCTTGAATGTGGTTGTAAGATCTTAAAATGTAGAGAAGAATCGAGGGTGCCTTTTAGAAATGCATAGATCTACAAATACTCCTCAAATATCCAATGTTGTTATGCTTGATGAATCTTCTCTTATAAAGGAATATATTTGCATTAGCATTCGTGTATTGTAAATATCTCCTTTCTCAATTGAGGTATCCTCTACTTGGCCTTAGGACAAAGAGGAGCTTGCTACAATGGATAAGATTGACTTCAAAATATGACTTGGATTCTTGAAATCTAATTTAGAATGCTTGAGATGAAAAATTGTAGGAGGGAGCTCTTGATGTAAATTATTGATTTCCTTGTGATGTCAAAATAAAGAGAGGTGGGTTTCTTATATACCCCTCACAAGCATTTTAGAGCTCAAAAGTCAAAGAGGGTCGATGTGATTTTAGATTTCTTGCTTAACCGTTGAGACATGCCCCAAATTTAAAATTTAGGGTAAACCTCGTTAAATAGACTGATTAGGTCAACCTATTCCTAGGAATAGACTGACTGGGTCAACCTATTCCTAGGAATAGGTCAACTTGGTTAGCCTATTCCCCCCAAAAGGTCTCAAAATTTGGTTCAGAGGTCAGGATTTCAAAGAAGATGCAAGAATGAAAAGAATAATCGAGACTAGATCAAGCATAATAAACACGAAAGTCCAAGAATACTAAAATGAGACCTAACTAAGCATCTAATTATAGGTTATTACAACTTAGGACATTACATTTAGCCCAAACTTTTGTGGGAATATGAAATTACCTCATGCTCATGGTAAAGTAGATCAAAGCATTAGAAATTTTTTATCAATGTAAAGGAGACAAGGAGACACCAATTCCCCAAGTGAATTAGGTCCTCATCAAATCCAAAACCAAGATAAAAAGAAGAAAAACTCAAAAAAGAGGGAAAAGAGACATGAGAAACTATCCTAGTATGGTTTGAATTACTATGGGCCATGCAAAGAGGGAGAAATATTAGCACAAAAAATGGAATTGAAAGACTATCAAGCTACACTATGCTAGTCAATCCATCATAATGAATAATCAAACAAAGCATTGTCGATAAGGAAATCCTCCATAGGAGGATTAGGCATAAGGAAAGCATTATTTATGAAGGAATCCGTTGAATAATGCATAGGGGAAAATAATGTAATAAAATGCATAGGTGTATGAAATGATAAACCCAATGAAAGAATTTTCTCCAAGGCCATTCACAATAAATTGACTTTCTATGTGTGTGTGTGCAAAATATGAAACAAGGAGGGAAGTGTATGCACCCACATAAAAGTTATTTCAAATGCCTTAATGGGAGCAATGGCTTTAACAGAGCATACATGCATCCAAAAGAGGTTTCCAATATGATATTCCCCGAAGCAAGGATAAACCAAGGGAAATGAAGAACATGAAAAACAAATACACAAAGAGATTTACTAACTCTGGGATCAGTATGATCTTATGATAACTCATGTATATCACCTAAATTATTGCAAAATGAATTGAAATCATCCCCCAAAGGTAGAAGAACTACGGGAACAATAGAAGATCAAATAAGAGATACAAACAAAATTTTATTTGGGTCGACATCGGATAGACCAAAAAGAATAGATGATTTCTACTACTTTGCATCATCCCCAATCATACAACAAAAAGACACATTTACGACAGAAGAACATGCATGACATAACATGTAGAAAATATATAGAAGAAATGAGATACAAATAAAATAATTTCATGAAGGTTCAATTCCTTTATTACCTTGCACCAATGGAGAAACAAGGTTTGTCTAAAGAATAATAAACATAAGATATAGTAGGCAACACATCAAGGAGGGAACACAATATGAACAAACAAGCACACAAAATAATTCATCGTACAAGAGGAGCTAGTCAAGCATATCACCTACCCACCCATATTAGTCTTTACTATTTATGGAATGTGGGAAACATGCAAGAGGCACAACATCGAGCACAATAGATGGATCCATCACAAGTTCCAAACAAGGACCATGCTCTAATGATGAGTCACTTTGTTTGTCACTATGAGATAGAGATAACCTTTGTGAAAATATAGTAGATGATTCATGATTAACTTCAATAAGCTCATAAAAATCATTGGAATTATTAGAATTAACATAATTTTCATTAGAAACATTTTAATCATCATCTAGAGTATCTTCTTCATCCAAATTGATCACAATAGTATCTTTGATACAAATAAAATAATTATCATGTTTATTCAATTTGATTTTCTTTAGATTAACTTCCTCCCTTGGGATATGCATAGGTTGGTAAAAAGAAAGCAAGGCATTATAATATGTCTTAGGGGAGGAAATTTTTTGGGAAGCAAGCCCATGGGCCCTGGCACAACATCTACAAAAATAATAACTAGCATAGTAGTTGTGTTTGGTTTTGTTGGAAATTTGGGTTGGTATTGGGTCAATCAACATTGGGTTCTTTTATTCCTTGGGATAAATAATTGAAGGAGCCTCACAAGGTTGAGAGATAGAAGATTCAAGATATTTATAAATAGGAGGTGGGACTAAATCATAAATAGGAGGAATGAAAAGAGTAGGAAGGAGTCCAGGTCCAGGAAAAGGAGATGGGACATCCTTACGGCTCTAAGTTCACAAATATTTTGGTCTTTGTATTTTTACTAGGATACGAAGAGATTATCTTGGATAGGTTGAATTGGTTGATGCATTATAGGACAAAAGAAGTCAAATTCAAAGTTCCCATGACTCGCAAAAGACTGACAGAGATTATGATTAATGGTGACAATTTCTCCATTATGAGAACTTTTCAAACATTTATGGATAAAATAGACAATATATTCCATGAAAGTGAGACAATAAAGATAAAGTATCACTTAGAATTTTTAAGAATTCTCCTAAGGAAAATAAATAATATGCCAAGATTTAGAAGCTCAATTGATAGCACAATAAGATAGACAAAATAATGATCAAATTAATAACTCAATAATGATCAACTGATAATCATAATGGATCAATACAATGTAGGAGTGATTGAATATATAGGCAATGCAATAAGACTACATGATAAGGAGATGATAACCTATCAGCTAGATAAGGTGTAATCACATGTCCACCAAAGGTGGATCATCCTCCATTGTACAATGAAGTATGTGCAACCATGTGCAACAATGAGAAGATGATAATGTGACAAGAGAACTAAAAGTGGATCTTACAAATGAGATAACAGCTAACTCCACCTAATATGGAATTCTCCTACAACATGTACTAATAATAAAACGAAACTCCTATGAGAAGATGATAATGTGACAAGAGAACTAAAAGTGGATCTTACAAATGAGATAACAACTAACTCCACCTAATATGGAATTCTCCTACAACATGTACTAATAATAAAATGAAACTCCTATGTATCTCAATGACAAACTACTATGCAATGCATTATCCTAAGTAAAATTTTAAGTAAAGTGTAATTAGAATTAATTAATTACACCAACATAATTGATTTCAAGTTGGTATGACAACAAAGGTGACAACTAAGGTTTTCTTACCATCATCACATCTAAATTTTCATAGGAGTCTTGATGAAAATGTCATGTGTAAATATGTTCCTCAGTTATAACTTTCACCATTCAAGTAGGTTCAATAAGGACTCCATGAGAGGGAATACCATTAATCTTTCCATAAATGTAAAGGGATTCATTGGGTGCCCTAGTAGTCTCCTTATGATCAAATGCAATGCAAGGTTTAGGTTTTGGCTTTGGTTTGGGTTTGGATTGATCAATAATATTAAAAACATTATTCGCCTTAGTACACATGATCACTATTCATAGTCATGGGTTTGGGAGACTCAACAACATTGGTTGAAGAGGAAGGTAAGGAATTGGTAGACTCAATTGTATTGTTAGAATGGGAATGTAAGGGGTTGGTATATGGAAATGTAATGGGTTGGTATAGATTTTAAAATTTTGGTTGGGAGGAGCCAACAATTTGTTTCCTTGATCATTAACACCTTCAATAGTTATAGCATTGGAATCAATAAGGTCTTGGTTTATGGTCATCAAATGGAAACACTTATCAGTATCATGGTCAGGTTGAACAATGAAGATGGTATTGGAAAAAGGATTTGGGATCAAAGGATTTAGTTTTTGTCTTGGAAGAATCACTTAGTTTAATGGGGGGAATTTTTAAAACATTAGCATTAATCAACATCAACATCACATTATGCAAAGATTCAGAAAAAGAAGTAAAATTACAAGATGATTTGAAAATAGATGGCAAAGGAGCTACACCTTAAGTTGCAACTACCACTTTCACATCAATTTTGTTTGATAAACTGTTGATCTTGATGAGCCTTTAGGTTTTTGAAAGATTTGGAATGGTTGAGAGACATCATCACTCTTATCAACCAAATTCGTTGGATTGGAAGTCTCAAATTGGCTCACTTGAAGCTGATAATTATGAAGCACTTCACATAATTAGGTAAAGAAAGTAATTTGAGAAAGTGATATATTATCTCTAATGTCTTTATATAAATTAGAAATAAAAATGTGTTAAACATCAATATCAAGAATGGGATAATAAATCTAAGCATGCAAATGTTTAAATATACCATTAAAATCAGTCACATTTTCTTTAACATCTTGTTTACAATGCTTCAAATCAGTCAAAGAAATCTTAGAACCAATGATATTTTGAAATTGTTGAATGAAAGCATTAGATATTTTTTGAAATAAGTCAATAACATATAATAAAGAGGTTAAGAACAATATCGTTGTAAGGCCTTATTTCTAAATGCTCTAGTAAATAATTTAGCCATGAGTTTATGATCATGAGAGAGGTCACTACAATGTTTGGAATATTTTCACATGAGTCAAGGGATCACCTTTTCTAGTATAAGTCTCGAAATGAGTTATTTCCATGTGTTGAGGGATAACACCATGAATAATGTCTAAGGATGAAGGAATATCAATGTCACAAGTGGGAATATTGAATTTAGATTGGTTCATGAAAGCAATTTTTTGTTGTAAGGATGACATAGTTTAGGAAAGACTATTGATAGTACTTTTAGAGGAGAAATTGGTATGAGACACGTGTGAAAGCTTTGGAACATTATGGGAAATGGAAGGAGAATTGTAATATAAAATGATGCATTATTGTAATTAGGTATGGATGATGGTTGGTAAATATATGGAACACTCGTAGGAAGAGGAATGATGGGATTAGGGATTCTTCCAAGACTAACATGTGTATGATTAATGTTTGAAATGGATTTAGTCATGAGAGATGGAGTATATGTAGGAATAATATTTAATGAATTAGAAATGGAAATAGAGGTCTCAACACTAGTGTTAAGATGAGAGAGACCAAGATCCTGAGCACAATCTTTGATAGGTTTAACATTTTCATTAATAAGATGTGATAGAGAACATAATAAATAAACACCATTGTTATCATTGTGAATCAAATTCCTCATTCCTTATACTAAGGAGATGAATTACCTATTACAATTCTCTTAATGTACTAATTTCTTAAAATTTTCAAAATCATGTTAAAGTTTTTTCAGTTGGGTAAGAGACACTCTTAAGATTTCATCTTCATTGTGGGAAGAGAGGGAAGAGGGATTTTCAACAATATTGGGGGAATGTTATTAGTAGGCATATTGGTATCATCAACATTCCTAGGGAACATGAACTAATAAGTCTAAAATTTCTTCTCACCAGAATGATATATGTAGGACTCAAGGTTATGATCACTCATGCACAAGGTATTGAAAGAAATACATGTCTAAATGCAAGTATTCATCCATTTATGAAACATAAATAGATCAATTAATACATGTAAGAAATATAATTGTACATGAAACCTAATGAAATATAATGCATACGAATAAGATCTAGACACCAAATAAGAATGGAAATTTCATGCGTCGAGTTCACCAAAATGTAACATAGGTGAACCTGCAGGTAGCAATGCTATGATGGAAAGAATAAATAATATAATGCGTAAGATCTAGACACCAAATCATAATGAAAATTTCATGCGTTAGGTTCGCCAAAATGTAACAAAAAATATTGGTGCTGATGATAGTAAGGAGTTCTAGTGTGTTCCTTAATATGACATCAAACCAACCTTGGTTACATTGGAAGGAAGATGACCCACTAGGATAAAGTAGTCTTAAGATTTGAGTGAGTGCAATGATCCTTTATTTTAATCAAGGTTTCTTATGCAAGTTGGAGTGAAAAATGCAAGATTAAAGTCTACAAAGGAAGAAAAGATGAGTTTTGGATGCATAAATTGACTAGAAAATAGATAGAGTAGTTATGTAACCATAAACAAAGCCCAAAGATTGTAAATAACCTATAAATTTGGTTTGAAAAATTTTTGGAGGGACTAGATCGACTGAGTCGACCTATTCCTCAGACTAGGTTGACTAGGTTGGTCTATTCCCTACACTTTTGATCATTTTCAGTTGCAGACTATAACCAAGGTTCTGAACTTCCCAAATCTGATTATGGTATTGGCGCCACTTGTTCCTACAAATGGAAAAGAGAGGAAATATTATGTATAAAGGGTTTTGCCTCAGTAAAAAACCCAATTGAGGAATCAAAATTGAAATTGAAATCAAATATGCATGAAAGGGAAACTTGCTGATGTAAAGTAGATGCTAGATCTGAAATGTAAATGCTTATACCTTCACAAACGAACTTGGTGTCACAATGTCCATGAAGATGATTGTGATTGTCTTGAATGTGGTTATAAGATATTTAATTGTAGAGAAGAATCGAGGATTCCTTTAACAAATTCATATATTTTCAAATAATCCTCAAATCTATAATGTTGTTATGCTTGATGAATTTTTCCTTAGGAAGGAATAGATTTGTGATGATACCTGTGTATTTGTAAAAATGATTTCCTTACTTAATTGAGGTCTCCTCTACTTGGCGTTCATGAGGCTGAGAAGCTTGATACAATGGAGAAGATTGCCTTCAAAATATGTCTTGGATGCTTTAAATATTCTTTAGAATACTTGAGATGTGAAATTGTAGGAGAGCGCTCTTGAAGTCAAGTCTTGATTGCCTTGTGATGTCCAAATGAGGAGAGGTAGGTTTATTATATACCCCTCACAATAATTTTAGATCTCAAAAATTGAAGAGAATTGATAGGATTTTAAATATTTCTTGCTTAATCGTTGAGATGGGCCCCCAATTTAAATTTTAGGGAAAAACTTGGGGAATATGTTGACTGGGTTGACCTTCCCTCGCCAAAAAAAAGGCTCTCTAAATTTGGTGTAGGTATCAGGATTGCAAAGAAGATGTCAGAATGAAAAACAGAAATGGGGTTGGATCAAGCATAACAAACATGGAAGCTCAAGAACAGTAAAATGGGACCTAACTGAGCATCTAATTATATGTGCTTATAATTTAGAATAATACACACATAAGAGAGCCAAAGAAGACCTAGTTTTACTTTGAATTGATTGGAAGTCAGAAAGACAAAAAATGTGACATCTAAGAATTTCTTACCAACTTCTACAAGAAAATTAATGGAACCATGGGTAGGATAGGAAAAACCATTAAAAGCCTTAATCATCACATCTGATTTTCCATAGGAGTCTTGATGAAATTTTCATGTAAATATGTTCCTTAGTTATAATATTCACCATGCAAGTAGGATAAATAAGCATTCCTTGAGAGAACATATCATTGATATTTGTAGAAATATGAAGAGGATCATTGGGTGCCTTAATAGTCTCCTTAGAATAAAATATAGTGCAAATCTTAGGTTTAGGTTTAGGTTTTGGTTTTGGTTTGGGTTTGTATTGATCAATGAGACAAAATATGTTATTGGTCACATTTCATGTGTTATCAAGATTCATGGTAATAGGTTTATAAGGCACAACAACATTGGTGGAAGAAGGAAATATTGTAGGCTCAATGATATTGGTAGAATGGGAAGGTAAAGGACTGCTATAGTTTTCTAGATTTCAATTAGGTGCTGAAATGGATTTGTTTCCTTTATCATTCACACCCTCAACAGTTATGGTATTAGATTTGATAAGGTCTTGGATAATTTTCTTTAAATGGAAGCACTTCTTAGTATCATGGATAGGATAATTATGGTATTAAAAAATTGCTTTGGGGTCATGGGAAGTTGGAAATGGTTACGAAGGATCAAATGGTTTGATGGGAGGAAGTTTGAAAATATTAGCATTAAGACCCTGCATCATAACATTATGCAAAGATTCAAAAAGAGATGAAAAAGTAAAAAATGGTCTAAAAACAAATGCCAAAGGAGCCACACCTAATGTAGTAGCTACCACTTGTGCATCAAAATTTTTAGAATAGTTGTTTATCTTGATCTTCAAAACCTTTGTTGTCTTTTTGGAAATTTTGGAAAGATTACTGAGAGACATCACTCTTATCTACCGGGGCCATAGGAGTGGATGACTCAAATTAGCTCACTTGAAGCTGATAATTATGAAGTACTGCACATAATTGAGTAAAAGAGGTAAACTCATTAAGTAATATCTTATCTCCTATGTATTTTTCCAAAATAGAAATAAAAATACATTGAATATCAATATTAGGCACAAGATAAGAAATTTAAGCATGCAAATATTTGAATCTACCAGTAAAATCAGTCACTTTTTTCCTTAACACCTTGTTTATAATGAATCAAATCAATTAAAGAAATTTGAGGATCAATATTATTTTAAAATTATTGAATGAAAGCATTTTAGCAAGTTTTTGAAACGAGTCAATAGAATAAGGAGGCAAAGAACAATACCATTGTAAGGCCTTATCTCTAAATGTTCTAGTAAATAATTTAGCCATAATTTTATGGTTGTGAGAGAAATCACTACACAAGGTTTGAAATATTTTCACATGAGTCATGGGATCACCTTTTCCAGTAGAGATCTCTAAATGAGGTATTTCCATGTATTGAGGAATAACAACATGAATGATATCAAGGGACAAATAGATAGCAGTGTCACAAGTGGAAATATTGATTTTGGATTGCGTTATGGAGATAATTTATTATTGTAAAGATGAGAGAGTTTGGGCAAGGCTATTAAGGGTGGTTTTGGTTGATACATTGGTATTGGACGTGTGAAAGTGAAGGATTTAGAACAATATGTGAAATGGAAGGAGCATTGCAATATGAAAGTAGAACATTACAATAAGTAGGTATAGGTGATGGTTGGGAAATATGTGGGAAACTCATAGGAGGGATGATAGGATCAAGAATACTTCCAAGAATAACATGCGTAGGATTAATGTTTGAAATAGATGTAGCCATGAGAGGTGGAGTATATGTAGGAACATTGGGTAAAAAGTAGGAATAGGAATAGAAGTATCAACACTAGTAAATAGGATGAGAGATATTAAGGTCTTTAGCACAAGAATTTAAATTGTCATTAATAAGATGAGATATTCAAAGCAATAAATCAACACCATGTTCATTATTGTGAATCAAATTCCTCAATATTTCTACTAACTTGAGATTCCTCCCTATTAGAATTCTCTTAACCTAATCATTGCTCAATTTTTTTAAAATCATGGTAAAGTTTTTACACTTGGGTAGGACACACTCTTAAGGATTCATCCTCATCATGGAAAGAATGGGAAGAGGGATTCTCAATACTAGGAGGTATGTAGTTAGTAGGGATAGTGGTATCATCCAAATTTCTATAGAACATATTGGGGGACTCAAGATGAAAGGAACCCCTAAGTCTAAAACTTATTCTCATTGGAATGATATATGTAGGGCTCAAGGTTATGATACTCATACACAAATAAATGAAAGGAGATGTCTAAATAATGAAAACTAGTAAGAAAATGATCATTTAAACATTTTATGAAGTAAATTATAAATATAAAAATCATATCTGAAATGAAAAGATAAATATGATGCAACTATTAATGAAGATCATAAAAGATAAGGTATATAAATGCATAAAACTTAACAAAGTAGATGAAAGACATACAAAACAGATCTAGACATCCAAATCAGAATAAAAAATTTATGAGTCAAGTTCACCAAAATGTAATGAAAGAAAATGGATGTGTGATGAAATGGGTATGGGATGAGTTTTCACTAAGAGGATCAAAGAAGGAAATATCACATCCCAAATTTCATCTTTTTCTCCATTACATTGGAAAGGGGGAAAGTACCTACTAGGCTAAAGATGGACTACAGGTTTTTCTTTCCTTCCACTAATGCAGTAATATTCATTGATTGAATTTGGAATGAGAAGAGGAAGTGAATAGGATGCGGGGAACAAAAATATAAGTACACAAACAACAAACAAATTAATACAAAAATTCAAAAACCAAATCTAAGAAACAGATTTTGAGTCACGACATATACCATAAGTTTCAACCAAATCTATATGACGAGGGTGACCTAGACAGCCAGGAGAAAATGGACTCATCCCTGTAGCTGAAATTGACCCTTGTTCTGCTAAAAGTGATGTCGGGACCCACGATGTAAAGCAGATAGTTATACCTTCCAGGATTTGAATTCAAAATTATGATACCTTCCACTTACACACAAAAAAAAGGAAATAGTTTGGAGAAATGGGTTTGCCCCAGTCATATCCCTATATATGAATTAACCTTGAAATAAAATAAAATTGCATAAAGGAAAGAAGTGGGTTGTTAGTAGAAGAGGCTTGATACATGTTATACCTTCATAAACACTAGATGGCTCATGAAGATGATTGAAATATATCTTGATGTAGTATTGACCTCAGATCTAGGATAGGAAGAACATGGATATCTTCACACATGATAGGATCTAGACATTACTCCATATCTTTCATTCCTGATGCTTGAATTGACTTTATTTTCTCCTTGGATCGGTTGAACTGACGAATTTCAAAATGTAAAAGATTGATCATGAATGGTTGAAGATGGAGATCAAAATGAGGGAGGTAAGTGTGTACTTATACCTCTCCAAGCCATTTTGGAGCTCAAAATTTGAAGCAGACCAACTTTGAATTTTAAAACCCACCTAAATCACAAAAAAAAATCCAATTCAAATTTGGGCCCAAGTTAGGGTGACAAGGGTGACTTTCGATGATAGGATCATAAAATATATGACCCACTCTGCCCAGGTCGCCCTTGTCAAGGAAAACAATTACGATATAAAGACTCCAAAAATGTGTACCAAATTGAGGTCTAGTCAAGCATAACGAGCATGAAAGTTGTTCATTCCCAAAATCACAAGCTCACCAAACTCTAAGAGGATGTCAGGCTCTATGATCAAATTTAGCAATTGACTTTAGCCAACAAACGAGATTGATCAAAATGATAAAATTACCCTGCATTTCTGGTTCTACTAGACCAAGGTGGGTGTTCCTTTGTGTGATGAAGAAGATTTTGATATTCTCAATTAAATCACCCTCTACTTTGGACTGGCATGAATGTATGAAATAGATAACTATTTACAAAACTACTTCCTACTCATATCTCTACAATTGAAACTGAAATTAAATAATGGTTTAATTGGTTTGAAATAAATTTTGATCAGTGTCTTCCTCCTACTGGGGAATAGAGTCAATTTTCTACCTCTTCAATGGTTCTTCATTACCTTGTCAGACAATCTTTAAATTTACACCTTGTCTGAATTTGTCAACTATTTGAATCCTTATATACACAATGGTTTACCCTAATTATTATAACCTATCTACATGATTTTAATCTCTCCTTGAGAGAACCAAGTAGGAAAATCATAAAAAGATACTTAAAGCTCTATGATCAATCTATTATACCCTTGATACCGAAATTGATATAAATAGGAAAACCACAACATATAAGAATCATCAAATAATCTTAGCTACTTTAGCAAATATAACAGGTGAAACCAAATTTGAGAATATTAAATTTATCCACTTACATTATATGGATATAAATAAATATATATACCGAAGTCTTTTTACAATGATCTTATTACAATTGATGACGTCCTCCCCTCATCCTAATTTCCCCTTTATATATCATTTAGGGAGCTTCATACAGTTACATCTTTTAGTTATAATTTTTTCAAGTTCACACCCTACCTAAAAGGCAAAATTAATTAATCGTTTCATTAATAAGCCTTGGCTTATATTCTCCCTCTTACTCTTCTGATGAAAATGTATCAAATTATATATTATTTTAATAAGAAATCTTATTAAAATTTCTCCCTCCATAATGTTTTTGTGAAAATTATTTCACCTTGAAATGAAATGATTGCTTTTCCATACTGTGTCTTCATAAAAATACTTCACCCCCTCTTAATATTTAGGAATAATATGTTGCACCTTATATTTCTCTTTTATGTGAAATAATTTAACTTTTAACATTATGTCCATTTGATTTCTTAAATAAAATTATCATATGTATTTTACTTGGAATAATCTTCTAATAATGTGCATTCATGTTTAACCAATGTTATTTACCATCTTAATTAAAGTATTCTCTTTTGAGTCAATTTTCCCATGCTTCTTACTTACCCCATATTTGATTTATTTTATTTCACTTTTGTTCA
>MU225447.1:2086688-2123851 GCA_018584345.1 Thuja plicata
TCGGTGTCTGCAAAATTCCTTGGCTCTGTTCTTCAGCCTGTATGATTAGATCTGCATGAAGACTTCTATCTTCACCATAATTATATTCAACATTCCTCTTTTCATAATGAATTCCTTGTCTCTTTATATAGATATGATTTCACCATTCAATCATCTAGTTTTCATCGTAGATCACTTTCTTGATCCACAAATCTTGGCGTTCTTTCTTTAATTCGTAAAGCTCTCCTTCAATTTTATTCCACAAATATCTCCTTGTTATCTGTGAATAAAATGTTCTTTAAATCTCTTTCCTTTCTTTAGTTTAACTAATTGATAAGAATAAAACAATCAATTAGTTAACTCTAAATATATCTCCTGCCAGCTAAGTGTTTTTTGTCATTCTTTATCTTCAGTTGTGATCGGTGATCAACTTAAGTTAGCTTGGTCATTAATTTCAGTTGTCCTCGGTAACAACTTTAGTTATGATTGGTTACTGTAGTGCTCGGTATACACTCTGAAATTCTTGGTGAAACTTGCTTAGTTTACACTGTCCATCAGTGTGCACTGTCTGTTGGTGTTTACTATCACCAAGTGTACACTGTCACTCGGTGTGTTAGCACTATACCAAGAAAATTTTCAATTTCCTAGCATTGCCTATTTTCCCATGTTTTCTGGTTTAATTCCCATGTCTTATTGTGCTTAAAAGGTCAAAATTCATTAATGATGTTCTATTTTCAAATGTTTGTCACTTCGGTCGCGTTGGTCTTTTAACATGTTTTCAAGATGTGCGAGTGAGCGGTGAGTCATTTTGGTTTAAGTTGCGTAGTCGCGGTAAAATTGTGTCAAGTCATGTTAGCCGTGCAAGTGAGTAGTTTGGTTGCTAAAGAATGTAAATCATGCAATCAAAATGTATTTTTGAAGTCAGGTCGTAGGCTTGCAGCTGAGCGAGTTAGAAGTTGTTCTGTTTATCGCTCACTTGTGAGAGATTAAATCTTTTAAAAGAAGGTCTAGCGAGTCCATGATGACTTAAAGTCTTGTGTGTCGCATAGTCGCTATGATATTATGATGTTAACTTTATGCTCTGTGATCGAGAAAATGTTGTTAAAAAGGATTTAGTTGCACAACCACATTAGGTTTTCATGTATGTCTTTTAAGTCAGTGACTATGCGAGGAAGTCAGGTTGTAGAGGTCGCTCACTCATTCAATTTTTAACTCATATGTGTTTTACAGTGCGAGTAAGCGATCTATTGTATAGAAGTTATCAATTGAAAGTTCGTTGCTCAGTTGCCAAGATGTTCTCAATGTTTTAAAAGGTGTGCGGGTATGCGACTATGAGACCATTTGTGTTATCACTCACCCACTGATGATTTGAAGTCTAAAGAAATGAGCTCGCGAGTATGCAATAAGGAAAATAAAAAGGCTATCACTCACTCACCCATGAATAAAGACAAAAGGAAAATGCTCAGCGAGTATGCGATTGAAGAAAGAATGTCAGCAACTGCACACTCGCAGTCGATGAGATAGTTAAGTTTTCAAGCCCGCGAGTGCACGATGGAGAAAAAATGAAGTTGTCACTCGGCCGCTCACAGAATGAAGTAAAGCAAAAGGGATTAGCGAGTGTGTGATAAGAGAGCTTTAAGATTTTGATAAAAACACTCACTTAGCTGCAAAGGATTAAGTCATAAAGAATTTTCAACAGTGAGTGTGCGACTGAATGAAGATCAAAGGTCATCGCTCACTCGCTAATATTATAAGTTGAAGTGTTTTGCAGCGTGAGTGAGCGACCCGATAAAGTACATGATAAAAATGAAAATTGCTCACTCACTCAGATCCAAAGGCAATGATTTAGAAGCCAGCGAGTGTGTGAGTGTGAAATGATTAAGAAATGAATGTGTACTTGCTCACTCGTGAGGATTCAGACAAAGCTAAATGTTGAGCAACGATTCTGCGATGGGAGAAGGAAAAGTGATGTCGCACACTTGCATAGACATAAAAGAAAAGGGTAGAGAGGTAGCGAGTATATGACTACCAAATGATGAAGTGCAAATTAGGTCATTTCTCACCCATAGAAGATGTAAACCAAGATAAAAATAAACAGTGAGTGTACGACTGGTTAAAGTGAAAGGTCACATTGCTCATTTCCAAGGACTATTTTGAGTGTGAGTAAAGTACAATGAGTTGGCGATAGATTGACAAGTGCCTAAGTCTAGGCTTACGAGGGAAAAAAAGGAAAAAAGGTGTGTACTTTTTCCACCAGGGATCATACAGTTTTAATTAATGGCAGCATTAGTTATAGAGAGATGATTGCGTAATTCTGCAAGTATGAGAATTTGACATTCAATTGGATAAGATGCCGATTTTATGACTATAAGTTTGAATGATTGAGTTTGATTTTGTACAACTCTCATTTCTACATCCTAAGATTTTCTGTGAAGAGCAAAAATCTTGTTGGTCTGAAGTATTTTGTCTGAGATAGTAAATTCGAAGAAGAAGGATGAGTCAAGCTATTGTTCCCGCTAGCTCGCAAGGGTCTAAGAAGAAGAAAGAGGTTACATTGAAGAAGTATGTGGAAGAATTTTTTGAGTTGCTGCCCGGGAATCTGAATACAAACAATGCAAATTAGGATGAATGGAATGACAAATGGTGTCAATGCAGAAATCTGGTAACCCCAAATTATTCTAGTAGTACTTTGTTTCATTATTTCTGGAATAGTAGGATCAAAGTAGTCCCAATTTGTAATCCATGGGATTTTAATATGGAAAAATTGATTGTGCCTGATGTCTATGTGGAAATAGGCCTTATTAAGGAGCTTGCTAGGAATTACTACCCAGTAGCTAGGGTAATCAGGAAGAAAAATAAATAGACTCTAGTTTCCATAGATAGAAGGTTAGTGACAGAAGTTTTCAGGATTGCTGGTGCATTACGCACATATATTGATTTAAAGAAGATTAAGGCAGACTATGTCAAAAGAGAGAATTTAATTAAGCAATATGAAATGCACAAGTTCATGCCCAAAGTAGATAGGCACCTAGTAAAAATCCCAGACAATCTCAAGACACCTTTGGACTTATCCCTATTTCATCATTATATAAAATGCACGGTCTATGGTTTGAGCAGGGTTCTAGGTTTTGATGGAGACTCCATAGTGTCTCAAGATTTACTCATGATGGCCATGAACATCCAGCACCCAGAGGTCAACACTAATTATGACTATGTTGGATATATAGTTAATGCTATCCATGCTGCATTAGTAGAGATACAGTCAGATACTCCAACACCTACTTTCAAGCATTACTCTCATCTGATGTATATGATTTTATATTTTAACAAGGAAAAAATGGATAAAGAGCTTGAATTATTTGTTTCAGAATATGGTGTTGATGCAGCAATCCAAAGATGGACCTAGGTATGGGATAGTTAATCCATCAACTCATCATTTGTGTTCTTTTGCAATTGGATTGTGGATCCAATTTTTAATTTTTTAGGAACAGATAGGCATAGGCTTCCATTTGAAATCAGAAAGGTTTTGAGACCTTGGGATTATGTCCCAAACTGGCCTATCTCTCACAATTGGGCTGAATTTTTCTTTTTTGACTACATCACTATCATCAAAGTATATGGTTGTACACAACCCCCTCACATCCTCCCCAAGTTTGTTCCTCTTAGGGTTTCTTTTTTAGAATTTGTTTGGCAAATCACTTGGGTAGATAAGGAATTTCTAGAGGGACATAAGAAGGGAACTTTTATCCCCAGATTGTGGGTAGGTTTTGAATTCTCCATTGGGAAAAGTGTTTTTGATTTGATAAATGACTTCTTGAAGAAATACAAAATGTCTACAACAATTGCCAGATTCTGTGATCCAGAAAAATTTGTGCAAACAACCCTAAAAAGAATGGCTCCTTGGAAAAATATTAGGGATCATGAACCATTGGATGATGAAGATGTTGTAAGGAATAAATTAAATAAGACTGATGTCTAGGAGAGGAGAAGGAAATGGAATAAACTTTTTAGGGCAGAAGTTGAGTGGAAAGAGTAAGACAATTCTTTCTCAGGTTTTTTCCCTGATCTCCCATACTTGCAAAGAATAGAGGAAATGCTTAAATCTTATGAAACTCTAATGGCACATGTACCTCAGTTTAGTGCTAAGGATTCATAGTCTCAAGGGTCCCCAATTCCTATTGCATTGCATGACCAAGAACACTAGGAACAACAGGAAGAGGAACAACAAGAGGAAGAGCATCAGGAAGAAGAAGAGGCTGGTGAGGAAGCCACCTCGGCTAGAGAACCACAAAGGAAGAAAAAAAATAAGGAGCACAAGTTAGTGCAGGACAAGAAAAGTATGGCCAAGGCCATGATCACTGAACATGGTAGATATTTCAGAAAATTGAAAAGGCAATTACAGAAAGAGCCTCAAGCTGAGGGCCAAGGAGATAATCAAATGGTGCTATTTGAAAAGGATGACAAGAGGGTCATGATGGCTAATGAATTCATGAAGGATGATGAATTCATAAAGTCTAAAGAGTTCAAGACTTTCTTGATTAAGTTAAAACAAAAGGACTTGAGGCAAGGGTTGACTGCAGATGAGGAAAATGCAAATAAGAATGAAGAAATTGTAAAAATACTCCAAGATTATGATCCTGAGAGTGAAAAAATTATTGTGGAACAAGATAAGTTTCTAGTATAGAATAGTGGTGTATGGCTAATGCCTAGTTGGGATTTACAATCCACATTCATCATTTGTCAGATCAGGAGGCAAGAGGATCCTCTGTTAAAAATAGAGTTTGAAATGGATGAAGTATTGAAAGGATCAGGATTTGATCCTAAATCCAAGACCCTTGCAATATGGTCATTAGCTCCCGCCACACAAAAGCCCTTGGTCATGAATATCATAGAAGAAAAAAGGGCAGACATAATGATATGGAATTTTCATAATACTTCAGATACTAAGATAGCTCAGTTAATGACACGAGTTTCATTCATGAACCTGGCAAAGGTCGATGACCTGTCCAAGAGGTATGAAATGACGTTTGGCCAAATGATGGCCCTAGAAAAGAAACATCAAGAGGTGGTGGTCTAGAACCACACATTAGAAGAAGAGATTGCTAGATTAAAAGGGGAGTTAGTAGAGAGCAGAAGAGAAAAGACTCCAATCCCTGAGGAAGTAGCAAAAGTTGTGATAGATGTTGCTATTGGAGTAAAGGAGGATTTGACATTGGAAGAAGGCCAATCCAAAGAATTATCACAGGAACAGAGCATAAATGCTATGTCTATTATATTGCCCATATTGCAGCACGAGATTGATGTTCTAAAATAGAAAACTCACATAGTGTATACACTATATGGGTCATTACAAGAAGCTTCAAAGATAGCTGCAGAAGCTATGATTTTCTTAGAACCCACTTTCAAAGTGTTTTCAGGGAGGGAAAGGCTCATGGATAAATTAAAAAATGCTATGTTATATAGTGATGACTTCCCAGATAAAATAACAGATACCATAGAGATGATTAGTGAACTGAATGACACTTTTTCCTTTTTCAATGGCAAATCTGATTTGATAGACAACAAGTTGCAACTATATGGTGATCAGTGCCCATGCATGATCCCAAAAATTTATGATGAAGCAGGTGTTTTAAAAACACAATCAGATTGGATAGCTGGCTTTGATGGTATACTAAAAAATGAAGATATAAAGAAATGCTTGGAAAAGGATACAAATGCTGAATATTGCAATGAATTAATTGATAGCCTTTTCAAGATTGAGAGAGATATGGCCAAGTTCATTTTTGAGGCCAGAACCACCATTGATGCCAGGTGGGTAGAAGATGTTTCATAGTTGGAGAAAGAAAAAAACCTTTGATTGGCCCACCGTTAAAGAGGTGAATAGGTGGGAGGCAAAACTGAAAGGATAAGGAGGATATTGTCAACAGCAACAAAAAACCTTATTCAGACTTTGCCAACAGGTTCCTTCCATGTTCTGTTACAAGTTTTTGTTTCTTATTTGTTGCAAGGTTGTTACAAAAGATTTTGTAAATCTTTCCTAGTAAGTCGGTAGCTTGTTGCATCCTTAGTTATAAAAGGATTCCAAGACTAATGGGAAAGGAGATAGCCATTTTATTTTTGAGAATGCAATATATAATTGTATAAACTCTGGTTCAAGACCAATCCAATAGGTTTTTTGGGAGTTACTGTTGAATGTAGCAAGCAATTTTGATTCTGAATGAAAATGAAACCCAGTTGATAGTTTCTGAAGCATGTAATGAGTATTGTGTCTTCATTTTTGTTTTTTGAATTTTATTTAGATTGAATATTTAAGAAATGTTCAATTTATATGTCTGTTAGGCAGATTATGAAATAGTTTTAGGGTTCTTTCAAGGAAAGACTAAAGTTTCCTTAGGAATATTTCAATAAGATTCAGGGTATACACTGAATTTGATGAATTAACTTGTTATGTGTGTTAAGATAGATATATAAGGTATATCTATGTTTATGTCAGATGTTGTAATTATTTTAAGTTCATGTTCATGATCAAGATGGTTAAAATTGTTCATAAGCGACTCCATGCCCTAGGACTGAGAACTAGTCTATTTCCATTGAATTAAGTGACTATTACTATTAAAATTAATATTTACTCATGGTTTGGTCTGTATTCAATAAAAGTTATAGTGATTAACCCCTGTAATTCCATTCACATTCAATTGAAATAATTTAGTGATTTCATTATTCTAAGTTAGAAGGGTAACCCCACTCGAGTTAATGGAGCTCAAAGTCTAGGAGGTTTTAAAACCTTGTTTCTATCATTCTGCATCTTGCCTGGTCAGTGTTTGGGATAAATAGAGAAAGCTCTGTGAGAGTATTTTTCATATTAGCAAGAAAAGGAACTAACATGATGTATACTGGCTTTTTATGTTTTACGGATAACATAAAATTTGTCTCTTCAAACCTTGAATTCTATGATAATATGTGTATGACCAATCAAATTATATCAAGTTGACATCAATGAAAATACAATACATTAACTATTTTAATGTCTTGCATTCACTTTTGCATCTTGGTGATCATCAACTTATCATTTTCAAACATTCAATCAGTTATAGTACATCAATCCCTCCCTTTGGCATTGATGACAACACAATATGATATATGCCATATCATACCAAACTTATTGTTCTATAACCAATTCAAAAATTTGACTCTCGGTAATATCCTTTAGCTTAGATTTGTTTCTTGCTGAGAGCTTTCCCTTTATTCATTCCCTTCAATGGATAGGTGTAGCAATTCTATCTTCTTCTTCTGTCTCTTTCTTTGTTGTAAAATCTATTCTCCCTTTTCTGGATAGATATGCAGTGTGAACTTTCTTCAATTCTCTCCCTTTGATGGATGGTTATTTCTTTGAATATTTCTCTTCATCATCATTGGATCTTTCTCTCCCTTTTGGCTGATGTTCTTGTCCCTGATGGATATTTCTCTTCTCTTTTCTTTTGTATGATCATGATAGAGGCTTTGAGCGGGAAAGGATTTTCAAACTTCTTTGGGGTTCCTGCCAGACAGGAAGGCCTGGTTGCAGGCAATGGTCCTAGTCTTGGACTACTACTGTTAGCCATGGGGAATTCCATCAATCATGTGGTGGATTCTCTAGTACCTATTTTGAACCCTGCCCAATAGGTGTCAGGCTCTATTCTGGGCGGAAAGGAGAATCATTCTCCATGCCAAGTTGTGACAATGTGTGCTTTGCCTATGCTGTGTG
The DNA here is from genome assembly GCA_018584345.1 of Thuja plicata. Lineage (NCBI taxonomy): Eukaryota > Viridiplantae > Streptophyta > Pinopsida > Cupressales > Cupressaceae > Thuja > Thuja plicata. Next base: position 2,094,412 of record MU225447.1, read on the forward strand.
CTGCTAAGATTCCCTCTATGGTTTTGCCTTGTCCTTCAGGAAATATGTCGATTAGAGGGAATATTTTAGAGGATGGGACCAGTCCAGTTCTGGGAAAAAATATCTCTAAGGACCCACTAGTGGGGTCCTCTGAAGTTGGTAATGTTGAGGACAACACCTCTTCTTCCAAAAAGTGATAAAAAATCTTGGGTGATAAACAAGTGGAAAATCATTCTTCTGTAGTTGGAATTGTGAAGGCTGGCTTTGTGGATGGTGAAGTAGCCATTTTTGTTCCTGATACTTTGGTGGATCTCTTTGTCTCTACTATGGAGTGTACCCTAGTCGATAAGTTTCTTGGCCCTCATCCTAACATTGAATTGGTTAGATATTTCGCTATAAAAAAATGGGCTTTGAAGGGACAGGTTGACATAGCCACTTTACCAAAAGGGTTTTTATCCTTTGAATTCTCTAATAAAGAAGACCAAGAATCTGTCCTATTTGGAGGGCTATGAATGTTTGGAAGAACAACAATTTCTTTTTTTAAGTGGACTCCCAACTGGATTATTCAAATAATTTTTTCAATGCAACGCCGGTCTGGGTTAAATTTCTTGGATTGCCTCTTGAGTTCTGGAATGAGGAAGTCTTTAAAGGATTTGCCTCCTCTTTTGGAGGGGAGCTGATCTCTATTGACCCTATGACTAAAGCTAAAAACCATATGGTTTTTGCTAGAATCTGTGTCAATATTTTTTAGTTTGATAACCTCCCTTCCGTTATTAACATCAATTCCAAGCCGGGTGTCTGTAAGAAACAAGTAGAATTTGAATCTATCCCTTTTGCATGCTTTGTGTCATAAAATGGGTCACTGGGAAAATAATTATCGGAGGAAAGTGCGGAAGGACCCAAAAAGTGTGGTCCCAAATCCTATTCCTCCTAAGGAGCACAAACTAATCTGGAAGGAGAAGAAGGCACCGGTATCAATTGAAGAAGTTTGTATTAAAAAGGTTAACCAAGAAGGTGGTAGTGGTGACATTGTAGATTCAAATGGGATTCTAAAATTGGAAGAAGGGGAAATAGTAGAATCGGTAACACACACCTCTGATTCACTGATGAAAGAAGTGTCAGTAGAGGTTGTGGTTCCTATCCAGGATGCAGATCAGGTGTTTAAAGTCGAAGGTGCCATCCTTTCTGTTCAACTAGATAGGGTGGCTATGGGGGTGGATTCTTCCTCTTCTGACCTAGAAAAATATGATGAGGAGGCTTCATCTTATTCTCTAGACACTCTGTCAGGTAGTGGTGATGAAGAACACTCTACTAGTCTAGATAATATAGACCTGAATGGAGCTCCATGGACTACTCAATTAGGTAAGAAGCAAAAGAAACAACAAAGAGATCTCACTACTCCTAGATCCAAGGGAGTGCTTACAAGGAGTAGGGATAATGGAGGGTCTAAGATTCAAAATGTGAAGGTGGATGTAGGTTCCCAAAAGTGAACTCCAAGTCGAACCTCAAAGAAAGAAATCAGAGAAAGGGAAAGTAAAAAGGATATTGCAGATGGTAAGCAATTTACCATCCAGGATGTTTGCACTACAATTAAGAAATGAAGATCATATCATGGAACATTAGGGGGCTCTATGCATCCCATAAGAAGGACTTGTTGAGGAACCTAGCTAGAGATCATAAACCATATATCATGATGGTTCAAGAAACCAAAATGATTAAAGATAAGGTTGAAAAAATCAGAATTTTCAAAAATGGAGGTGTTGTAGGATCCATTTCTATTGGAGCCTCGAGAGAGATAATTACTAGAAAATGGTTGAAGATCAAAGATTGTCTTTCTATGACTCTCCCTGGATGGTTATGGGAGATTTAAAGTGTTCTCTAAAAGAGGATGATAAATTTGGAGGGATAGATAATTTGAGTCAACTGGAGGGAAGAGTTGATCTGATGGATTTTGTCAATCGTCAAGCTCTTGTTGATATTGATCTTCAAGGTGTTAATTTCACTTGGTCTAATAGGTGAGTGGGAGAGGATCTTATTCAAGTTTGTCTAGACTGTTCCATGATTTTTGGTAATTGGCTTAATAACTTTTGCTTCTCGCTGTCTTCTATTACAAAGGTTGGATCATATCACTCCACCCTCTCCTTTGTTTTTGAATTAAAGAAGGTTAAGGGAAATATACCCTTTAGATTGGAAAAAATGTGGATTGACCACCCTGAATTACAACAAAGAATCTGGGAATGGTGGAATTTGAACATTCGTGGGACTGCTATGTTTCGGGTGTCCAAGAAACTCCAACATATTACACAAAATATCAAGGTTTGGAGTAAGGAAGTGTTTAGGGACATCTTCAAAGTTAATTTGGACTTACAAAAGGAACTTGACTCTATTCAAGATTCTATTCAGTAGATAGGTATGTCACATGACCTGAAGGAGAAAGAGTCAATGCTTTTGGCCAAGACTCATAACATCATCTCTAAAGAGGAAGTGTACTGGAGACAAAGGTCTAGATTGCTGTGGCTAAAGGCTAGAGATAAGAACACTAGGTTCTTCCATTTGTCTACTTCCAAACATCAGGCCTCTAACAAAATTTCCAAGCTCAAGGTAGCCTCTGGCATGGTAAGAAATGATAAATAGATTTCTCTGGCTATGGTTGAATTTTTTTCTTCTCTTCTCTCCACAGATTAGTCGCTTTTGTTGGAAAATCAGGCTTTGATCCTTGAGTCTATCCCCTCTTTAGTGGATGATCCTACTAACAAGTTTTTGACTATCATTCCTTCCTCTCAGAGTCAAGAAAGTTGCCTTCTCATTCGAGGGAGACAAGTTCCTGGGTCCAGATGGATTCCCTAGATTCTATTTTCATAAATTTTGGCATATTGTTGGAAATGATATCTGTCATGCTGTTAAAGAGTTCTTTGGTTCCAGAACCTTTTTTAAGGAGATTAATGCTACCTTTATTGCATTAATTCCTATCCCCTGGTGCTAATTCTGTTGACCCTTTTCGATCGATCAGCCTATGTAATTTGGTGTACAAAATTTTCTCTAAGGTTCTTCCCCTTAGGTTGCTATCTATTCTTCCTCATATCATTTTGCCCCAGCAGAGTGGCTTTGTTCTGGGGAGGAAAATAGTGGACTCCATTATGAAGGTTAATGAGGTCATTCACTCGACCCACTCTTCCTCTAATCATGGTTTCCTACTGAAGCTCGATCTCTCAAAGGCCTATGATTGGGTGGACTGGGACTTTTTGATCAAGATTCTCCAATCCTTTGGTTTCAATGAGAAATTGTTGCAGCTTGTTTCCCAGATTATCAGCGCCTTGATGGATGCTATCATTGTTAATGGATCCTCTTCCCAGTTCTTTAAGCCCACTCGAGGGCTCGGTCAAGGGGATTCTTTATTCCCTATTCTCTTTTCTATCTTGGCGGAAGGCCTTGGTCGCTATTTTCAGAAACTGGCCTTTGAAGGTTCCATTCAGGGCCTTACTCCCTCCTTTGACTTGATGCCTTGTTCTCATGAGCAATTTGTTGATGATACGGTGATTATGGGGTCTTCTTCCATCCAGGAAGCTAGAAGGATTAAAAAGGCCCTTACTATCTATTCTTCAGCCACTGGACAAACTGTCAATTGGTAGAAAAGCACTATGTTCTTTATTAATACTCCTATGGATAGGAAAAATAGGATTTCTCACATCTTGGGGTGTGATATTGGGTCTTTGCCTTCTTCCTATCTTGGCCTCCATTTGGGTTTGAAACCCCCTAACTATTTTTGGGAGGGTATTGTGGACAAATTTAATAGGAAATTAGCTGGTTGGAAGGAAGCTCTTCTTAGCTAAGCTGGTAAAATCCAACTTATGAAGGCTTCTTTGCAGAGCCTCCCCATATGTGCAATGAGTTTATTCAGGATCCCAGGAAAAATTGCTGAAGTGATAGAATCTATTCAGAGAAAATTCCTTTGGTTTGGAGTGGAAGACAAAAAGAGACTGGCTCTAGTGGCATGGGACAAGGTTTGTACCCTGAAGAAATGGGGAGGTCTGGGGATAAGGCCACTTAAGGTCATTAACCAGGCTCTTCTTGCTAATAAAATTTGGCGCATCTATGGTGAAAATAAAGAATGGAATGACATTGTTAAAAAACATATCTCTTCACATTCCCCCACATGTTGGACTTTATGAAGTCTAATGTGAAGGTGCAGGGTTCTTTCATTTGGAACAGTATCCAGCTAGCTAAGGAAACAACTTTCAAGGGAGCTAAGTGGCTTCTGGATTACTGACAAAATCATAACTGGGTTGACTTTTCTAAAGTTTATTTCTCACTTAAACCTATCATGGTGGATTTGAATGTATGGAAAGTGGACAATTCGAAGGAGGATATATTGATTTGGGGAAAGCTTCCATCGGGTCTCTATTCTATGGCTTCGACATATGAGATATTGATTAAAACCCAGGATCCTCTTCCTTTCTAGAATCAGGTTTGGGATAAAAGGCTCATTCCAAAAATTAACACCTTTTTTTGGTTGATTTTGCAGAACAAGATCCTGACCATTGACAATCTCCAAAAAAGAGGAATGGTTCTACCGAATAGATGTTTCTATGTAAATAGGTGGAGGATTCAGTTTTCCACCTGGCTATTAATTTTGGTTTTTCCAGAGATGTTTGGTACCTTACCCTACAAAGATGGAATATTCATTGGATGTTTCCGAACAATCTGGAATTTTTTTTCAAGCAATGGAGAAATTCTGCTGTTCCTATCGTGAGTTTTCTATGGAATATTATAGCTCCTCACATCATATGGAAACTTTGGCGAGAAAGAAATGATAGAGTATTTTGTGATAAGGCTTTACCTCTGATGGTCATAGTGAAAAAGATTATAAGAAGCATCAGGGAGAATTGTAATATGTTTAGTGGTGGTATGCTGGATTTCAAAGTTGGAGTTTTGACTGGCACTATGGCTATGTCTCCTTCCAAGCGGGAGAAATCCATTTTGATTTCCCCTCCAATTGGATGGATTAAATTCAATTTCAATGGTGCCACAAAGGGAAACTGAGGCCCTACAGGTTGTGGCAGTCTTATCCGTGATGACAAGGAAAACTGTCTTGTGGCTATGGACTTCCTTATTGGGGTCTAGACCAATCACATGGCGGAAGTGATGGCCCTACTGCAAACTCTAAAGATAATCAATGAAAATATTCCCTTAAATGTTTGGATCAAAGGTGATTTGATGAATATCTTAAATTTCATCAAAGGGACAAATAAGCCATCATGGTCAATCAAGGTGATTATTGATGAGGCTACTTTAATTATTAATTCCTTTTCCAATGTAATCATTTCGTATAACTTCAAGGAAGTGAACTGTACTATGGATGAGCTAGATAATTGGTGTAGGAGCACCTACATGGGCTAGTTGGTAAAATGAAACCTAGGGCTTCTTCTATGTTTTGGCTTGTAGTGGTTCTAGCTAGACCACTAGGTGAATAAATGGACCAAGAGTCCTAGTGTGTGCAGTGTTTAGTAGGAGGATGTGTCTTTTTAGGTCCTTAGAGACCTTTGTGTCCATTTAGGTCCAATTAGGGGTTTTTGGTATTTCATGGCCAAATGAGTCAAAGTAGAGACTAGAGGTCCTATTTGATGTTATTTTATCCTAATTAGTGGTTTGGACAACTTTGGACAAGGTTAGACCAAGTTTGGATAGAATATCCAAAAGTTGCAAAAGTTGTCAATGTTGTCATTGACAACATTGACAACATTTATGACAAGAATGCAACTTTGAGGCATTTAGTTCCCTAATGGTTTGAAATTAGTTTTCTAGTGTTTGGTTTAACTATTTAAGATCATCCTCGATCTTTTTGCAGGGTTGGCAAGTTGGAGTGATTTTGTGTACGGACTGTGTAATACAATAATAGTGACTGTTTGTGTGTTTTGAAGTGATCGGGTGGTTTAATGGATTGAAACAATTTTTGTAAGTTTTGTTTAGTGTAATGTAGATTTTTTCAAGACTTCTTGTGGTGTTATATTGTTTTATTCAATAGTTTTAGTTTCTTGTACAAAATCTTTTAAGTTTGGCCCAGTTGCTGGTTTGAATTGGGCATTGTCTACAAATGGGGTCATAACTCTATTTCCACCGTGGCACTTGCATGGGATCTTGGATTATGGTGGTTGAATCCATGTAATTTGTGTACAGTGAAGGATGGGCTGGCAACCATTTTTAAGGTGATACTCTGGGTGAGCCAGAGTGGCATGGCTAGGGATCACCAGTGATTGCAGAGCTTGCTAGAGGGATTGAAAGAATTCATAGCTTTAATTAGTGAATGTGGGAAGGTAGGAGAGTCAGTGAAGGATCCTCAAATCAAAAGATAGGTTTTGAGAAGTTGTTTTGTTATCCAAGAAGATCCATTTCTTGTGCAGACAATGGCAAAGACCTAAAACCCTAAATTTTAGGCATGAATATAGGAGGCACTGTATAGACACTTCTAAGAGCCAAGACCTAGAAAATCCTTAGGTTATTGAAAAAGGGTATCAGGATATGGAGTTTATTTTCATACGTCTTGTTTGGAGTTTTTAAGAGTTATAGCAGAAAAAGGGCCTAATTAGGCCTAAATCTTGTAGCCCTCTTTTGGGTGAATTTGCTTTGGAATTTGGAACTCGTTTAGGGTTACACTTCCAAGTAAGGTTGTGGAGATTGAAATTAGTCCTCTTAACAATCTTGGAGGCTACCTTTCCATTTGGGAATTTTTGGAATCAGTTTGGATCAAATTGTATAGATGGGGCAAGAATGACCAATTTGGGTCTCGGAGAGAGCATGAAGAGTTTGGATTCTACCTTGTTGGTGTTCACTAGTTGAAAGTGTTAGGTTCTTGTGAGAAGAAACCTAAGGAGCCTAGGGTTAGTGAAAGAACCCTAGTAGGTTAGGAGATTGGCCTAGGAGACCCTAGAGGAAGCTAGGGGAAGAAAGACTAGTGCTACATGAGAGTGGTATTAGAGCAAGTTGAGAAACTTGGGAAGATTGGTAAATGTCAGAAGTGGAATCTAGTGGTTCTAAAAAGATGGTGAAAAATTTAGAACTAGCCAAGGACATGGAAGAGAAAAAGGAGAAAAATAGAATCCTTGAGAGTACCTTGGAAGTAATGAGATTAAAAATGGAAGAGCTAGCAGATGCTGCTAGGAAGAAAGACTTTGAAGCTGAAACTAATAGTAGGGGTAAGAAAAATATTGAAGATGAAGACTTCATCCTTGAACCAGATCCAGTGTTGAATGAGGAACCTTTCTTGAAGTCCATAAAGGAATTAAGTGGCAAGGATTTGGAAGGAATACCTTTGTTTGGAGGAAATATGGAGATTGAGATAGTCATGGACTGGATTGAAGCAATGGAGAATCACTTTAAGTGTGAGGGTATATCTGAAGCCAAAAAGATCAAAGTGGCCAAGTCTAGACTCAGGGGGTCAGCCTTGACTTGGTGGAAATACCTTCAGGATGAGAGGGTAAGAATGGGAAAGCAACCAATAGAAAATTGGAATGCCATGGTAACAAAATTGAAGGAGAACTATCTTCTAGAGGATTATGAGATCCAGCTTCATAGGAAGAGAAAAAAATTGAAATAGAAAGACCTAGATGTGGCCTCATATACTGAGGAATTCCAGAGATTGTGTCTAAGGTCTAAATTGCAGGAAGAAGAGTCAATCAAAGTGGCTAGATACTTGGGTGGATTGAAGTGGAACATCCAAGAGGAGATTAGTCTATGGAAACCTACTACAATTCAAAAGTGTCATCAATTGGCTGTAAGTGTGGAAGAAAAGAATAAGAAGAAAGGGGATTCTACCTTCAAGAACAAAAATAACAATAGAGGCAAAGGGAGAGACCAAAGGGGTCAAAGAGGAGGCTACCAAGGCAGGGTTAGTGAACAAAGATCCCAAGGAGAAAACAAGTTGACATAGCAGTAGACTAAAAGTAGTTCAAGAGGAGGCTATAACAAAGGCAAAGGTAATCATGGTGGTCCTAACAAAGGAAGAGGAGGTAGGAGTAGTTCTAATTTTGCAACCATGAAATTTTGTTATTATGGACAATTAGGCCATCCGGTCTATAGATGTCCAGAAAAACCTTCTATAGCAAATAGTGACAAGAGTATAGCATATACACATGAGGACACTTCAAGTGTCAAACCTCCTGAAATAGACCATCTAGATTCAGAGATGGGTGAGAATTTAATGTAAAAGAGCGTTGATAAGGCAACCAATCAAAGATGAGCCCAAGCATAGGAGAGCTCTGTTTAGAATAAGATGTAAGATCTTAGGCAAAGTTTGCAAAGTGATAGTGGACTCTGGTTCAACTGACAATATCATTTCAGAAGAGGCAGTGGTGAAACTTAAGCTAGCCAAGATACCCCATGTGAACCCCTATAAGGTGACATGGCTCAACAAAGGCCAAAGTGTGCTGGTCAATGAGGAAACATGGGTAGAGTTCTCAATAGTAGGGTACAAGGACAAATTTCTTTGTGACATCCTACCAATAGATGCTTTCCATTTGCTTCTTGGGAGGCCTTGGAAAATTGATAATGGGGCTGTATATGATGGGAAGGAGAATTCCATCACATTCAAGAAAGGAGGGAATACTTTCAAAATTCAGTCTTTGTTAGAGGATGAAGAGCCACAAACTAAAACTCCTAATGTTATGTTATGTAGTGGTAAGGAGTTTGTAAATGACATCAAGGGTGATGATGGGGAAGGTTATACTATTGTACTAAGACCTAAGGAGGAGGAAAAATTAGTGAAGGATCCATTACCAAAAAAGGTGAAAGAATTGCTTGAGAAGTACAAGGACATTGTGAGTGATGGTACTCCTACAATCCTACCACCTAAGAGAGTTATAAGTCATCAAATAGACTTTGTACGAGGGGAGTCCTTTCCCAAAAAAGTAGCATACAAGCTGACTCCAGATCAGAACTTGGAGGTAGCTAGACAAGTGTAGGAACTCTTGGATCAAGGGTTGATCAAGAAGAGTATTAGCCCTTGTGCAGTCCTAGTTGTTTTGGCATCCAAGAAGGGAGGAAAATGGAGACTATGCACAAAATCAAGGGTTATAAATAGGATCAAAATAAGGTATAGATTACCTATACCCAGGATAGAGGATCTTAAGGATTTCCTAGGAGTGGCAATGTACTTTAAAAAGTTGGATTTGAAGAGTGGTTATCACCAAATCAAGGTGAAAGAAGGTGATGAATAGAAAATGGCATTCAAGACCACATATGGGTTATATGAATGGCTTGTTATTCCATTTGGCCTCTCTAATGATTTGAGCACATTCATGAGGCTCATGAATGAGGTGCTCAAGGACTTCATAGGGAATTTTGTGGTGGTATATCTTGATGATATACTGATATTTAACAAGACAAGAGAGGAGAATATCAAACATGTAGAGGCAGTCTTGAAAAGGTTGCATGATTTGAAAATGGCTATTAACCTTGAGAAGTGTGAGTTATTAAAACAAGAACTAGTCTACTTGGGCTTTGTAGTGTCCAAGGGGTCTTTGAAGATGGACAAAGAAAAAGTTGCTACTATTCTGAACTAGCCTCCACCTACCACAGCCACTGAGGTAAGGATTTTTCATGGCCTTGCCCAATTTTATAGGAAGTTAATTAAAAATTTTAGTGGGATATGTGCACCATTGATGGATACAATAAATGGGGAGGGGGGTTAAAACTAAGTTCAGATGGACAGTAGAAGCAAAGAAATCCTTTGAGTTGTTGAAGAAACATGTGGCTACTCAACCAGTCCTACAATTGCCAAGATTTGAGAAGTTGTTTACCATTGAGTGTGATGCTAGTGGAATGGAAGTAGGGGGTGTATTGAGTCAAGAGGGTAGACCAATTGCCTTCTTTAGTGAGAAAATGAATGAGGATAAGAAGAAATACTCTTCTTATGATTTGGAACTATATGCTCTAGTTCAATCTTTGAGAAAGTGGAGGCATTATCTATTGCCTAAGGAATTTGTGGTATTTACTGACAATTAGGCTCTTAGTTACATTAATACAAAAGAGAAGTTGAGAAATATGCATTTGAAGTGGATGGAGTACTTGCAAGCATTCACTTTCACTATAAAGCACAAGAAGGGTCAACTTAATAAGGTGGCAGATGCCTTAAGTAGGAGATTGTTGACAGTACAAGAAGTCCAATTGAATAGAATTGGGATTGATAGTTTCAGAGATCTTTACAAAGAAGATGAGGATTTTAGTGAGGCCTATAAGGTATGTGTTGATTTTGAAAATCATTTTCATAGAAATTTCTCTGATTTTACTTTACAGAATGGGTTGTTATTGAAGAGCAATCAATTGTGTGTACCTAAAGGGTCAACGAGGATGAAACTCATCCAAGAGAAACATAATGGTTCTCTAAGTGGTCATTTTGGTAAGGAAAAGACCTTGGAACTAGTCCAAAGGTTCTACCATTGGCCAAACTTGGTGAAAGATGTCACCAAGTATGTGGAGAAGTATGTTGTTTGCATGAAGGCGAAGGAGGAATGAATAAAGTAGGGTTATATCAGCCTCTACCATTCCCTAATAGGCAATGTGAGTGTGTGAGTATGGATTTTATTGTAGGGTTACCGAAGACTAAACAAGGGGTATGATAGCATTTATGTAGTTGTTGATAGATTTAGTAAAATGGAGTATTTCATTCCATGTAAAACTACTAATGATGCTAGTCACATTGCTTATTTGTTTTTTAAGGAGATTGTGAGGATTCATGGTCTTCCTTTGAGTATAGTTTCTGATAGGGATGTGAAATTTATGAGTAATTTTTGGAGGACTTTGTGGTCAAGATTGGGTACTAATCTATCTTTTGGTTCAGCTTACCACCCTCATACTAATGGACAAACTGAGGTGGTAACCAGGGTGTTGGGTAACCTATTGAGGTGCCTAACTAAGGAGTATGGGCAAACTTGGGATGTAGTCATTCCCAAAGAAAAATATGCTTACAATGACAATAAGAATAGGATGACAGGAAAGAGCCCATTTGAGGTGGTTAATGGGATGTACCCAAGGGGTGTTTGTGAGCTCAAAGATCTTGGTGGGATGGAGTAAAAAAGTGGACATGCAAAGGACTTCACCCATACCATGAAAGAGATCCAAGACCAAGTCAAGAAGCAGAACTAAGATAGTCAACATAAGTTGAAAGCCAAAGTTGATGAGAAGAGGAAGGATGTTCAATTTGAAGTGGGTGACTTTGTCATGGTTCACTTGAAAAAATCAAGGCTATAGAAGGGTGTCCCTACCAAGATTTAGATGAAAAGGGTGGAACCTTGCAAAATATTGGCAAAATATGGGGCTAATGCCTATAAAGTGGACTTACCTTTAGAATTAAGCATATATCTAGTGTTTAATGTTCAAGATTTAATCCAGTTTAGAGGGCAGTTGGATGAGATCAGTCCAAACAGTTAGGGGGTCAGTGATGATGTGGAGGTTTCTCTCTTACCTCCAAAGTTTTAGATGGTAGATGACAAAGTTCTGGACTCCCGGGTTAAGAAGACTACTAGATACAAGGTCTACATGGAAATTTGATTTAGTGGAAGGATAGACCAGAGTCAGAGGCCTCATGGATTGTAGAGGCAGATTTCAAGAAGGTGGGCATCTCAGAGGATCTACTGTCCACAGGAGTGACATAAATTTTCCATTTGGGGGAGTATGGTGCAGGAGCACCTAGGTGGGCTAGTTGGTACAATGAAACCTAGGTCTTCTTATATGTTTTGTATTGTAGTGGTTCTAGCTAGCCTACTAGGTGAATAAAGGGACCAAGAGTCCTAGTGTGTGGATTGTTTAGTAGGAGGATGTGTCTTGATAGGTCCTTAGAGACATTTGTGTCCATTTAGGTCCAATTAGGGGTTTCTGGTATTTCATAGCCAAATGAGTCAAAGCAGATACTAGAGGTCCTATTTGATGTTATTTTATCCTAATTAGTGGTTTGGAAAACTTTGGACAAGGTTAGAGCAAGTTTGGATAGCATATCCAAAAAGTTGCAAAAGTTGTCAATGTTGTCATTGACAACATTGACAACATTTATGACAAGAATGCAAATTCAAGGAATTTATTTCCCGAACTATCTGAAATCAATTTTATAGTCTTTGGGTCAACTATTTAAGACCATCCTCAAGCTTTTTGCAGGGATGGAAAGTGTGAGTGATTTTGTGTACGGACTGTGTAATACAATAATAATGTCTGTTTGTGTGTTTTGAAGTGATCGGGTGGTTTAATGGATTGAAATAATTTCTATAAGTTTTGTTTAGTGTAATGTAGATTGTTTCAAGACTTCTTGTGGTGTTATATTTTTTGATTCAATAGTTTTATTTTCTTGTACAAAAACTTATAAGTTTGGCCCAGTCATTGGTTTGAATTGGGCATTGTCTGCAAATGGGGTCATAACTCCATTTTCCACAGTGGCACTTGCACGGGCTCTTGGATTATGGTGGTTGACTCCATTTACTTTGTGTAAAGTGAAGGAGGGGCCCAGGAAGTTATGACAACTATTTTTAAGGTGATGCCCTGGGCGAGCTAGAGTGGCATGGCTAGGGATCACCAGTGATTGCAGAGCTTGCTAGAGGGATTGAAAGCATTCATAGATTCAATAAGAGAATGTGGGAAGGTAGGAGAGTTAGTGAAGGATATTAAACTCAGAGGATAAGTTTGGATAATTTTTTTTGTTATCCAAGACGATCCATTTCTTGTGCAGACAGTGGCAAAGACCTAAAACCCTAAATTTTAGGTATGAATATAGGAGGCACTGTATGGACACCTCTAAGAGCCAAGACCTATAAAATACTTAGGTTCTTGAAAAAAGGTATCAGGATATGGAGTTTATTTTCATACTTGTTTGGAGGTTTTAAGAGTTATTGCAGAAAAAGGGCCTAATTAGGCCTAAAGCTTGTAGCCCTCTTTTCGGTGAATTTTCCTTGGAATTTGGAAATAATTTAGGGTTACGCTTCCAAGTAAGGTTGTGGAAATTGAAATTGATCCTCTTAAAAATATTGGAGACTAACTTTCCATTTGGGAATGTTTTCAGTCAATTTGGATCAAATTGTGCAGATGGGGCAAGAATGACCAATTTGGGTCGAGGAGAGAGCATGAAGAGTTTGGATTCTACCTTGTTGGTGTTCACTAGTTGAAAGTGTTAGGTTCTTGTGAGAAGAAACCTAAGGAGCCTAGGGTTAGTGAAAGAACCCTAGTAGGTTAGGAGATTGGCCTAGGAGACCCTAGAGGAAGCTAGGGGAAGCAAGACTAGTGCTACATCACTAACATTGTAGTTAAGGCCGAGGGTATCATGACCTAGCAAGGAGCTAGTGATTTGACAGTTGAAGTGAGAGCCAAATTGGCGTATGATCTGACTCATAACAAATGAGTAGATTTTGAAAATCTAAATAAGCTCTTATGAATTTATGAATTTCATTAATAGCTAGCAACAGGATTACAAAAAGGTGTGTCGTTCCCAAAAAGGTTAAATGTAGACACACGTACTTTAGTTGTTTTCAAAATTTGATCTTGGCATTTCTTCTCTGTCTCTTCTTTTCTTCTGACATTGTTAGTAAGTTTCAAGATACCATGGGGGATGGGTTAAATAGAAAGGAGCCAAAAAATTGTAAGAAATGGAAAACCCAAACCAAGGTCTGGGATAAGCTTAACAAGGGAGGCCTCACTAACTATATGGAGAGACTTCATGGCTCCAAATACACTGTCATGAATGATTTTTTGGAAAGATGGAAGGATGGGACTGTGGTGATCGGAGGCATATCTATTAACATCACCGAAGATTTGATTGCTAAGGTTACGGGCTTAAATACAAAAGGCATAAAATTTTATAGAGACAAAAAGATATCCCAGAAGGCTATTCAACACTTCCCTAATGAAATAAAGGAAGCAGACAACTTGGTGAAAGAGTCTGGAGGGTGTTATGATGTTAGTTCCAATAAAGATTTTTGGGCTAAAGTTCTTACAGTGATCATGGAGTATGTGTCTTTGGATGGGAGATACAAAAGGGCCCATTCATATCACTTCATGCTATTATGTCATTTTTGACATAAGGTGAGAATTTCTTTCCCCTTCTACTTGTTGTAATCGCTCCTTCATAGCATTACTGACCACATGCATAAGGATAGTAAGCCCATTCTGTAGGAGGGCTTGATTCTCTTGACTTCTAAACATGTTAAAAAAGTTGTGGTCTCCAGTCCTCTTATTATTTCCCTGAGAGACTCGGGCTTTGCAAAAGTCAGAAAATGACACAGGGTTGGGGATGATAAGGCAGAACCGACTGTTAAAAAGCTAAAATTTGAGAGAAATAAGGGAATGGACACAAAATTAGATGCTGAGAGTGCTGATGGTTATGATGAGACCAACTACATTCCCCACTCCCAGTCTGATGACGAGAGTAAAGAGTCTCTTTCTATTTTGGTGAGTGCCTCTAGTGATGAAGAGGTTAAAAATATGGGAGCCCATAGTGTTAAGTAAAAAGGTAAAATGCCTAAGGCTATTAAGGAGGATGTGGGCGGTCAAAAATTTCCTATTTTGGTCAATTACACAAGCTCAGAAGAGCATGACATCCCCATCTCTCTGAAGCTCAAGGTTCTTATGAAGGTTCAGTCAGAACAGAAAGTGGAAGATACTCCAGGGAAAGACAATGTTGAAAAGGACCATATCCTTGCTTCTTCTAAGACCATTCCTTTCTCTAGACTGGTGGATATGCAGGAGTGAAATGTCCAGCTTCTCTAGGAGGACATGGACGACAAAATTGAGCCCCCATTTGGGGTTCTTCAAACTGCAAAAGCTATGTCCTTGTACTCATTTTGACTAATGAAATGGGTATTTAAGGAAATCAAAAGTCTTCATCTAAAATTTAGAGCTCTATCTTCTTGTGTTGATTTTATTGATTCTAGGTCAGCAGGGGATGATGGCAATCCAAACAAGGAGGATGGGAAAAATTTTAAGTCTCTGCATGAGAGATTGGACACTCTAGAGAATACTGTGAAAAAACATATGAAGGACAATAATGTCTTCATGGGTTCTACTATGGAGTGTTTTAATTCCATTAAATCTGAGATGGACTCCCCCACTATGAAGATCAATGAAGATAAAGATGACAATGATGATGATGGTCCAGGAAAGTGCACACGCTCACCCAAGAAGAAGAAAATTCAAGACAAGATCTCAGAGTTGTCAGATTTCAACACGGCCATCAAAAAGGTCTCTGAAGAAAAGAAGGAAGTGAAGGGAACTCTCCTGGAGTTTTCCTAGTCCTAGTGTTCCCCTATTTTTTGGTGTTTTATCTTTTTTCTTTTGGCTACTGGAGAGTCTTGCTGGTGTCTGGCTTTCTTCTCTGGTTTTCTATTTTGTTCTGGGTTAGTGAGCTGGGTCCCGGTCCTGTCTCTATTTAGTTTGTTTTATGCTATCTATATTTTTGCTTTGGATGTAAGGGGTTTCAGGTCCCCATAAAACCTATTTTTACCAGCAATCAAAAATAATTTCAAACATAAATATATCATTGAATATCTCTCTCCATTAGCAATACAACTCTGTAGTAGCCAACAATATCTCTGGTGCGTGGTTTAGATAAGTACCTTCTTGTACTGATATGTCATTGGAGTCCATATCTCATCTTGCATCAACATGATTAATCTTCTGATATAGGCTGATGCAGCCTTCTAGTCACCTTAGTGACCAATAGACAAGGGTCAAACCCATAGTCCCTTTCTCGGGTACTCAAATGTATCTTTGGGCAATGACTTTGTGAATATGTATGCTAGTTGTTCTTTGGATTGTACATATTCTAGTATCACCTCTTTCTCTTGTACTTGTTCCCTTAAGTAATGATACTTTATAGCTATGTGCTTTGTTTTAGCATGCATCACATGGTTCTTTGAGATGTTTATAACACTAGTATTATCACAATAGATAATCACTGGGTCAAGAATTTCCATATTCATACCTTTCAATAATTTCTTGATCCATGCAATGTTAGAGAAATTTGCAACAACAACCACATATTATTCTTCTGCAGTAGATTGAGATATACATCCTTTCTTTTTACTTATCCATGTGACAAGTCTGTCACCCATAAAGAATACTCCTATTGTGCTCTTTCTATCATCCATGTTTCCAGCCCAATCAACATCGGTATAAAATTGTAGCTCAAAGTTGCCTTCTTCATTATACCACAAAACATAATTTTCAGTATTCTTCAGACATCTCAAAAATCTTTTGACAACAATCACGTGTTATTCCTTAGGATTAATAGAGAATCTTGCAACTATACCAACTTCATGTGCTATATCAGGTCTAGTGTGTAAAACATACATTAGTTTGTCAATCCTAGATCTATATAAGGTTTGATTTACCTCGGTTGTCTTGTCTTCCTTTGTCAATTTGCATCTGGTTTCCATAGGTGTTCCAACTGGTTTGGAGTCATCCATATTGAATATCTTCAGAACTTCTTTGATGTATTTGGATTGTGTGATGTAGATGCCTTCATCCTGTTGTAGAATTTGTAGACCAAGAAAAAATTTGATCTCTCCAAACATTGACATCTAAAATTATTTGCACATTTCATCAGCAAATGACTTGCATAACATATCATTACCTCCAAATATGATATGATCAACAAATATCTCAATAATCAAAATCTTATCATTAGTATCTCCTTTCAAATATAGATTACTGTTATCACTTATTTTGACAAATCCAATACTAATGAGATAAGAGTGAAGTCTTTCATACCATGCTCTCGATGCTTGTTTCAATCTGTACAAGGCTTTGTGTAGTCTACAAACTATGTTTCTCTTTTTAGGATCAACAAAACCTTCAGGTTGTTCAATGTATACCTCTTCTTCTAGTATTCCATTTAGAAATGAAGATTTAACATCCATTTGGTATACTTTGAATCCATTAAAAGCAACATAAGAAAGTAGAATTCTTACTCCTTCTAGTCTAGCAACAGGTGCAAAGGTTTCTCCATAGTCAATAGCTTTTTCTTGTGCATACCATTTGCATACCAGTATTGCTTTTTTCCTTGTGACTTCTCCATTCTCATTCAATTTGTTTATGAAAATCCATTTGGTACCAATGACATTTTTTTCACTCAGTCTAGGTACTAATTTCCATGTTTTATTCTTCTCAATTTGTTCAATCTCTTCATTCATTGCACTAACCCATTCCATATTTTCAAGTGCAACATTAACAAATTTAGGATCAAAATCACAAATCAAACATCTAGTGTTAGGTGACTTACTTCTTGTTCTTATTCCAGCTCTTTTGTCTTCAATGATTTGGTCCTGTGGATAGTGTCTTCTAACATACTTGGTAAGTACAGGTTCAAATATCTGTTCATCATTTTGATCATCATTTTGACCTTCATTTTGATCTTCATCACTCGGTTCAACATTGTCATCATTTTCCTGATTCTCGGTGTGTGTAGCTTGTTGCTTGGTTGCATTGTTTTGTCGCTCGGTAGCGTTACACTATTACTCAAGAAAAGTGTTTGATTCTTCACTGTAGACAAATCTATTATAATATTTTGGTTCCTTTCTTCTTCTTCATCATTTTTCTCAGCAATTTCATCCACTTTAAGAGTTGTACTTTCAATGATTTTGTTAGAAGATTTGTTCAGACATTTATAAGCTTTGCTTTTGGTAGAATATCCTAGAAATATTACTTCATCACTTTTGGAGTCAAGCTTTCCATTTCTGTCATATTTCAATATATAACATTGACTTCCAAAAATTCTAAAGTAACTCACATTTTGTGTGTATCCATACCATAGCTCATAAGGTGTCTTTCTTCAATTGAACTCAGTTTATTTTATAGACAACAGTACTTACAACTTCTCTCTATAATATTTTTGTGATGCCTTTTTTAATTTTTATTGTTCTGGCACAATCATTAATTGATCTATTCCTCCTTTCAGTAATCCCATTTTTTTGTGGTGTTCTCGGTGCAGAAACATGTCTTGTAATTCCATGCTCATTACAAAAGTTAGTGAATTCATCAGAAATAAATTCTCCTCTATTTAATCTTAGACATTTCAGTTCTTTTCCACTTTGTTTTTTAACTTTAGCTTTATATCATTTGAACATCTTAAATGCTTCAGATTTCTCTTTAAGAACATGACAATCATCATCTTAGAATAGTCATCAACAAATAGAATGAAGTATCTATCACCATAATAGATTTTTGTTCTCATTGGTCCACATAAATTAGTATGGACTAACTCTAGAATAGCATTAGATGTGTAGATTTTTCTCTTGCAACTAGACTTTGTCATTTTTTCTTTTTGACAATTCTTGCACATGACATGGTCAGGCTTTGACATACTTGGTAAGCCTCTTACTTTTGTTTTATTTCTTATCCTAACCATGTTGTCAAAATTCACATGACATAACCATTTATGTCACAACCAAATGTCTTCATTTCTAGCCAATAAACAAGTGGTCTCAATATTACCAAGATAGAATAGGTTACCTTTTGTTTTTCCACCAGTACCAATCAACTTTCCAATTTCATTATAGATCTTAATTTGCCTTTTTGTTCTCAAATGCATCTCGGTGTCCTGTGTTATTCAGCTGTGAAACACTCAATAAATTTTAGTTAATTCCTTTCACCCAATATGAATTTTCACATCTGATCATATTATTCAACATGATGGTTCCTTTTCCTTCAACTGGACAAGGCGAGTCAATACCCATCCTAACTGATCCACCATTATAATATTCAAAAGTTTCAAACTTTTCTTTATCTCCAGTCATGTGGTGAGTACAACCACTATCAATAATCTAGGAATCATTTTTGCTAACTTTAGATATGAGTGCAATTTCAACATACCTTTCTTCTTCATCTGCATCATCCTTCATAGCAACAAATACTACCTCAACATCTTCATCAGACTCAGTGTCAATATTTTCAGCTTTGTTCTCAACTAGGTAACAAGCCTTCTTGCCTTTATTCTTGTAGTCTCAATTATCTCTTCTGTCAGAATGTTGGTTGCTTCTGTAGTCTCGGTCATTAATTCTATCAACTTCTTTTCATAAGATGTGTCATTGTTTCTTTCATCCTTTCTTTTGTTAGGGCATCGAGCAACAAAATGTCCAATTTGTTTCAATTAAAATAGACCAATGGTAATTTACCTTTGTATCTTCCTTTACCTCTTTGCAATATTCTAGCCATTAGTGCTTTAATTTGATCAAGTTCTTGTTCATCACTATCACTATCTTTATCATTTCTCATAGTGTGTTTATGCTTAGATTTACTTATTTTTAGAGAAGATTTGAATGCAGAATCAATAGTTGGTAAGACACTATTGTCATAGTTGTTCATCTCAAATGAAATAAGTCTACCAATAAAACTATCAAGAGTAATATTGTTATTTTCTAATTCTCTCATTTCTTGAATTATAGATACTCTAATAGCATAAATAGGTAGTAAGGTTCTCATAATTTTACTTATTGGCTGTTTCTTCCTCAAGTACTCCTCCTACTCCTCGGATAGCATTAACAACTTATTTGATTCTGCTACTGTACTGAGTGATGTTCTCTCCTTCTTTCATTCTTAGGTCATCAAAATTTCCTCTTAGGCTTTCAACTTTACCTCTCAGCACATTGGTGTCTCCTCCATGTACTAGCTTGAGTTTGTCCCACATTTTCTTTTCAGTGGTGCATGATTTGACATCTTCAAATTCAGCATCGAATAGTGAAGAAGCGAGTTCTATCATCATAGAATTGTGTTCATGTTACTCTCTTAATTGATCAAAAGTCA
This sequence comes from Thuja plicata, assembly GCA_018584345.1. Classification (NCBI taxonomy): domain Eukaryota; kingdom Viridiplantae; phylum Streptophyta; class Pinopsida; order Cupressales; family Cupressaceae; genus Thuja; species Thuja plicata. The sequence continues at coordinate 2,114,158 of MU225447.1, forward strand.
GAGGTCCAGTAGGTGCAACATATTAAGTATCCAAGTATTGTGTGACATCACTTCCAATAGATGATAGATGGAGTCTTATCCTACTTTTCCATGATGCTAAGTTTTCCTTGTTCAACTTAGGCACATCCCTTGTACTCATCTTGTGATCTTTAGCTTGATTCTTTAAACTCTCTTCCAAGAACCAAAGCTCTAATACTAATTGTTAGAATAAATGAGAGGAGGGGTGAATCAGTGACCTTAAAAATAATTCCAATAATCTAACCAAAAATTATATCACAAATATAATATCCTCTAGTTATCTTTTAGTCAATCAATATGTATGCCTTATGTAATTAAAACAAATATATACTTCTCGGTAAGATATACTGTTTATCTTTTCTAGCCTTTACCGAGTAGCAGTAATTAAACTTAGTGTTTACCTACCAATCCAGTTTTAGTAATGTGTAAAGTAAATAATCAATGCAATGAAAGAAATAAAAATTTGACACATGGATTTTAACGTGGAAACCTTGTTAAGGGAAAAATCACTTGGGATTAGTAACCCAAAATTTTCACTCTTTTGAAGTGAGCTCGGTGAAGAGCCAACCTTGTTAATGGTTACAAACACACTGTTAAGTGTGACCTTGTTAGAGGTTTCAAAACTAATAGTTTGTATTTTAACCTAGCATTCACTATGTTGTCAAAAAGAAAACCTTTTGATACTCTTGAGTATCTCAATACAATAAGGATGGTTAAATCCCACTTGGTTAAGAGATTTTCTGAATCAATGGTGAAACTGAAATAATAAATGATCTGTTCAATAATACAACTTTAACTTATAGATTTTTAGATCTATTGTTAGTCCAAAAAATACCACTCTGATCAATAGTCTCTTCAATTCCTTTTCTCTCCTTCTTTGTTTTTTCTTATTGTGAATGTTTTTTCCTTTGTTGCTCGATGTCTGTAGAATTCCTTGTCTCTTCTCTTCAGCCTGTATGATCAAATCTGCATGAAGAATTATATCTTCACCAAAATTATATTTAGTATTCCTCTTTTCATAATGAATTCATTGTCTCTTTATATAGACATGATTTCACAATTCAATCTTCTAGTTTTCATCATAGATCACTTTCTTGATCCACAAATATCAGAGTTCTTGCTTTAATCCGTAAAGCTCTTCTTCAGTTTTATTCCACAAATCTCTCCTTGTTATCTGTGAATAAAACATTCTTTAAATCTCTTGCCTGTCTTTAGTTTAAGTGATCAATAAGAATAAAATAATCAATTAGTTAACTCTAAATATAGCTCCTACCAGCTAAGTGTTTTTTGTCGTTCTTTATCTTTAGTTGTGATCGGTGATCAACTTCAGTTAGCTCGGTCATTAACTTCAGTTGTCCTCGGTAAAAAAATAGTTATGCTTGATTATTGCGGTGCTTGGTATACACTATGAATTGCTTGATGACACTTTCTCAGTTTATACTCTCCGTCCGTGTGCACTGTCCATCAGTGTTTACTGTCACTTGGTGTACACTGTCACTCAGTGTATACTGGCTTTTTTTATTTTTTACCGATAACATAAAATTTGTCTCTTCAACTCTTGAATTCTATGACAATATGTGTATGAAAAATCAGATTATATAAAGTTGACATCAATGACAATACAAAACATTAAATAATTTAATGTCTTGCAGTCACTTTTGCATCTCGGTGATTATCAACTTATCATTTTCAAACATTCAATCAGTTATATTTCATCAAAATATTTATATTATAACAATAATACCTAGGAGAGAGAGAGAGAGAGAGAGAGAGAGAGAGAGAGAGAGAGAGAGAGAGTATTAATATTTTTAAAATATAATAATATGAATATAATATTAATATTATAAAAATAAAATTTATAATAGTTATGAAAAAGTATAATAAATATTCAAAATAGGATGAAATAGAAAAAGTTCAAAATTGTAAATTTGAGGGGAAGAAAAATTTGAGAAAGAGATTTCAGATATCCAATTTGTTTTACTGGCATCCATAAGAAAAACATGATTCTCTGGGTCCTTAAGTCCGAGAACCATGTTTTTTGTAGAGAATATCACGGGATTGCAGTAGTGGAAGAGAAAAAACTATTTTTTACACCCTTTTTGTTGGAATTTATCTATTAAAGGTTTTTGCATCACTTTTTTGGTCTCACCATGGGGATTAGTAGTCATTGAAAGCATAAACGGAAGAGGAAGCTCACAAATGAAGAGATTGAAGTGTATAGAGAAATGGGTAGGGTTGCCCATCGGAACAAGAGACAAGGTATGTTAAATATTAATGAAGATGAGGGCATAGGCCCACCCTTAAATGCGGTTTCAAGTGAATAAGAACATGAATTTGAAATGATTTATGACAATAATATTGAAAATGAGAATGTATGGATTGAAGATGAAAATGTAGGATTTGAAAATGAACATGTAGATATGGACAATGGAAGTGTGGAAAATGGAAATGAAAATCAACTGATTGAATATGAAGGAATTGACAATGATAATGGTGCACAAGAACCAAATCAATGTTACATGTCTCCAAATTATATGAGAAATGAAGTCCCTTCGGAGGAAGAAAGACAAACTTCAAATTTGAGACCTTTAAGAACAACAAAATTTTTACTTGAAATTGATGAGAACATAATGATAAATTTTGATGGAAAGAGATCAAAAAGAACCGTTTGGTTGTGGGTTTCAAAAATTTTTGATCAATTTTTTAGCCACAAGACATTGGTTGAGCAATGTCAAATGTTTGTGCAATTGTTATAGATGCAGAAAATGAGACCTATACTAGTCAAATTGAAGATTAGTGTGAACAAGAAAAAGGAGAGGAATGCTATTATTATGAGAAATATTTTTAGTGCTCTCAATTCCATTGGGAATACTACCAAGGAAAAAGACAAGAGAGCTGCTATGAGGGTTATTACAACCTCCTTAGTAAGTCATCATTTGAGAAAGACTCGTTTGATGAGACAAACTTGTGTTGACTTGAACCTAAATCGTAAAACTTTAGATAAAGCACTTGCAAGAAGAGAAAGACTTGATGATCCTCTTCAAAATGATACATGGGCTTATGGTGGGAGACTTCCACGTTGTGATAAGAAGCTTACCGATTGTGTGAAGGATCAAACTTAACTATTTTGGTAATCTAACTCAAGAGTGTCACCAAATGTGAAGGATGTCTTGAAGTTGAGAATTGGCATTTGAGACCGCACTCGACATCCAAAACATTATTTGGAGGTGAGTCAAACAATGTTGCTCAAAAATTTTTGTGAGACACATCCAACATTGCAAATATCACAAAGATCTTTTGAAACATTCAAGCCTTTTTTTTGTGTGCCTCTTAAGATTCAAAATACTTGTTGTTACAATATCATGTGGAGTTTTCAATTTACCATAAATTGTTATGATCGATTCATTTTACTTTGCATACTAGTGAAATGTTGGAGTGTGGTGCAAGTTCTCTTCCAAAATCATCAAGAGACTTGCTAGATGATTTTTTATGTCCTAGAGATGATGAATGCTTCTTTTATAGATAAGATTTATTAAATGACAAGTGCTCAGAGTGTGATGGGCTAGTGAAGTTTGTTTCATGTTTTTATGAGGGCTGTAAACATGATTTTGGAAAGACAATTGTCCAAAAAAAGGTATATGAAACCATTAAATATACATTGAAAAGTGGAGGTGAAGGTTCTAGATGTGAGTTGGTTACAAAAGAATGCAATATAGCTGATTTTATTTTAGATTTTAGGAAGAATCTTTTTTACAAGTATGCAAGGCATAGTCATAGGTCTCAGTGGTTGGATCAACAATTCAAGATTTGTAAGGACACTTTCCCGATTGGCCCTATTATATTGACTATTGAATTTATAGAGAACTATACATTGCAGCCCCAAAATGAGGTGCAAGCTCAATATTACAATTCTATCTAGGTTGCTATTTTTGTGCACATACCATATAGACATTTCCCTGACAGTACAAAAGATGACCGAAAGATAATCAGAGAATACACTTTTTATATGGGCATTGATAGATCTCACTCTCACGAATATGTCCAACATTACTTTGAGAATTATTTTGATTGGGCATGGGAAAATGATATTGCTATGGATAGACATCTCATTTGGTCAGATAACTGCACAAGTTAATTAAAAAATGCTCGTATATTTTATTGGTTGTGTAGAATCCATGTAGAAGAGCTATACCTCATATTTGGAGTTTTTTTTGAGGCTGGTCTTGGAAAGGGGGAGCATGATGGAGAAGGTGCATGTGTAAAGAGAGCTCTAGTTAAGGAGAAATTGAGGATTTCAGGTGTAGAACTCCTTGATGCTCATTCTATTGTTGATTGGTGTACTTCATCATTGTCACATGGGGGACTCTTTATTCAGTAGTGCACAGATTATTTTGGTTGGTTGAGTTGGGAACAATAGGAGATAGGTTGGGATTTCAAACTATGAAAGATTCTTCAAAAATGCATTCATTTTGAAGCTCAGATGCTAGTACATGGACCATTTGTTCACAAGAGTTGGCTTGTTTTTTTCTGAGCTGTCTTCAGTGTGATTGGGACTAGTGTGAGTCAAGTGAGTGGGTCGATACACAGGTTGAACATTATCTAACTCATTTATTTGTCACATTATGTAATAAATGATGACATGGATTGTTCACTTGACTATGACTATCTTTCATATCTTCTATAGCCAGGACATGTTTTTGCATTGGTTTCACCACAAGGGAATGATGAGAGATCAAATTACTGGTTAGCATGTTGTGTACGAGGAAAGTAGAAACTTGCACAACCGATGATAGATGATGATATTTTCACATATCCAACAAGATCACATGTTGTTGTGGGAAAATGGTTGCACACATAAATTATTAGAAATAATGGCATTCTTGTGTTTGAATACTACGAGAAGCACAAAACTATTCTCATGTATTCACACCTTGTTATAGCAGAAAATGTTAAGTTGTTCAAACATCAAGGAAAACCAAAGACAAAAGAACTTTGGACTATTAGTATTATTGATCATGAAGAAATATTTAATACCCTCAAGAAGAGAGATGACCCTTTAGGCACACTTCAATAGGTAAGTGCAACTCATGTTCTTTGGTTTGTTTACTTACTTATACATTCATAATATTTTTGTCAACCTATAAACTTATTTTTTCTCTATTAAATTTTCTTGTACCTTTTGAATATAGGGATTGGAATGTAGATGTCATCGAGTACCATGTGGTAAAATTGTACACTTTACAAGCAGAAATGAAACTTATTTTATATATATAGTTGTGTATCTAATATTTTGAGTAATTCTATATGTCATACTTTTGATAACATTGATATATTTATTCATAATATGTTGTATTAATATAAGTGTATTGAGGCACAGAGCATGTGTTGTGTATGGTAATGGAGTTAGGCTGTCAGAAGACTTAAAAATTTTGATTTTTTGGGTTGTTGGGAGGGGTGGCTAAATATTAAAAATAATTGAATTATAGTAGAGTGTTGAATGGCTTAATCAAGATTAGTTTCACTGTTCAAATTTCAAACATACCACTAACAATTCAAGAGTATCAAGAACCTTTCATTGTGGGAGAAAACCATAAGCTCCATCAGCTTTGGTTGGCCGGGTAAATGCAAGTGGATACCTTTTTTCGCTCACGTAGTATCAAGAATGTTCTAGCGCATGTTGGATCAAAGTGTTCCCAAGGTACTAAGCCAAATTGGGCAGCAATTTTTGGAGAGTGATATCTCATACCTCATGAGAGATATAAGAGATTTGTGAAGTGCACAGGGACCATCTTGCAAATTTCTACAAGCACGTGGCTCAGTTCTGGGAGATTCCACTTGGATTCCATTTTGTGACTTGATCTTGGTTGGTGCATGAACCACCTCACAATAGGTGTGTAATAATCATGCTCAAGGCCTTTCTTAGGAATGGTTGATTCAATCTAAGGACTATTTTTCCCATTATGAGGTGCATTTAAATTTTCAACCTAGGGATGTATACTTGAAATGGTCGGCATGATATGTGCACTAGGTTCCTTAAGGAGTCTCTGCTTATGCTACAGGAAGGTAAAAATGCGTAAAAGATACCTACACTAGTGCTGCAGGAAAATAATACATTTATCTCCTTACTGAAATGAATGCTAGAAATTTCTAGCTCTACTTAAACCTATACTTTTAGCCTAGAACATCCATTATAACTATTCTTGCAGAAGCTGTAGGAACACTCACAAGGTATGATGCTGTAGGAAGAAATTGTAACTTCTATCTGAAATACTGGAAATGCTGTAAATGAAATCTATTCTATTCTAACCTAATCCACCTCCCAAGTGGGCCCCCTTGGTTGGCTTCTACTAATCTATTAACTCAGAATGTAAACCAAGAACTATTTCATTGTATTTAAAAAACTCATTACATAGAAACAAGACATGGAACTTGAAATAGATTGCTGTGAAAATACAACAGTATTCTTCCAAAACTTTTTCTCTGATTTCTATCTAACTTCAAACTATCGGTCCAATCCCTATATATAGAGGATCAAAAATTATTGCAAAATAGAAAGGAAAACCATCTTGCTGAAAACAAGCTGGAGAAGAATATGGAAATACAATAGCCCGTGGTGTGGGTAATGAAACTCGGATGACCAATTCAACGTGCTAAGTGCAGAGGGAATATAGGTGCACTACATCCCCGCATCCTAGAATAATGGCTCCATTGTAGCAGCCATGTTTCCTGGCACTGTAATGATCACTCCACCATAGCTGGTCTTTAACGGTCTTCTCTGAATACTGTCGACCACTCTGCAGCCACTTTCTCTCCTGTCAAGTTAGTTATGACATGGAAATATTCATGCAACAAGCTTAATCAAATTAAATATCCAGATGTTAGAACATATATTCTGATGGTTTTATGAAATACTATATTATATGTATAATATTAGAAAAGTATGTCAAAAACATCTACCCATGGTTTAACAGTTCTATCTGGACTTTTATCACAAGTTTTGACAAGCTAGGCTCTCAAATGTTTTGCCAAAAACTAGAACAAAGTATTTTAAAGTTATACAAAATAAAGGCATAATTTGGCCTTATCATCTACCCCTTGGTTAATCAAATGCTTGTCCTCAAGTATTTCACTTTCTAGAAATTGACCTATAGTCACCAACTTTAGTTCTTCCTCGCCTTTGGCTCTTAAAGGAGTAGTAGAATCCCCTCGTTCTTTCCCAAACTTCCCTTTTGTGATCTTCCTGCAGCTTGTCAAGTTTGGTAGCATTGATATCATACAAAGGCCAAAGGAGCATGGGTGACTGCATTGTGAGCAGACACCAAAGCTCCTGTCTGATTTTCCTACCAAGTGCTATGTATTTTGGTGCCCGATGAATAGCTACTTCAAGGTTAATGGGGCTATGTGGTTCTAACCTTTTCAATACCTCTGATAATCTTCCCCATCTACTTTTTGTACCAATTAAGGCCCTTTGGAAGGCAAAATAGGACATGCTATCATATTTTGCGTACACATCTACTCTAAGTTTGAAAATTTTATCACTGATTTCCTTCTTGACATTCCCATATGTCAGTCTAAACCAATCCCTTAGGAATACTTCTGGCTGACTGCTTTCTGCTCTTAATGGCAGGGGTTCTGTTTTCTCAAGTTCTTTGTAATTTTCCAACTGTCTATCATAGTTGGCTTCATTGTGTATCCATGACATCAGAGCCCTTAGGTGTATATCCCTATTGTAAGGTAGGGGATTCCATTTAGTCTCTGTGGGGATGATGAAATTATGCACGTATAACTCACAGAGTAGGTTTTTCTGCCAAGATGGAAGTGTCTGGTATAAACCATAGAATTCTTGGGCTAATTTAAACTCTGCATTTACATCTTTGAGAGTCATCATTAACTGAAATAGGAGGAATTTTTCTTTTAGACATATAGTATAGACCCTAGGTGGAGGTATACAAGCAATCACCTGATTAGTCAGTCTGAGGGCATGTTCCATTCTTTGTTTCTGTTTTTCCAACTGATCTTTCAAGTCTGCAATTTCCTCTCTTTGTTCCATTATTTCTTTCTGTAGTTTCTTCTTTTCTTCCCCCCATAGAGTGGTTGTCATTACATGATTATTATATAAGTGGAAGATAAGTTTTTGCAGGGTAATTGAATCACTGTTTCCATCCTGATTATCCTTCTTTCTCTGCTCTCTATATGATTGCTCTAGGAAGTTTATCAACCAAGTTCGTTTGTAGGGAACTAAAGCATTTCTTGCACAAGCTGGCTGGTGAGCTATAAAGGTTTCTTCCTCCCAAGTTGGATCATCCTGATGACTGATTTCTAGGTCATTCTGACATATGTTTGGTTCATCACCACATTCCTCTTCCAAATTTTGAGGAATGTCAAGAATCTCAGGCTGGCTGGGAGAGTCATCAGGAACAACATGGATAGGAGTTTCCTCTCTAAATTGCTTAGGGGGAGAGGGCTGGATTTTGGTGGGAACTTTAGGGATCTTCCCTCTCATCCTAGAGCTCCTTCTCATAGGGATTTCTTTGACTTTTATGGTCTTTTTCTTACTATCCCTTTTTGTTTCCTTTGCTGCAGGAATAGTGGCTGCAGGAGTAGTAGTTGGAGGAACTGATTTCATTTTCTTCTTTCTTGAAACTTGAGGGTTTCATGGTTTAGCTGCAAGAACCAAAGTTTCTCCTTCCAACTTACATTTTCCCTTTGTTTTGGTGGTAGTAAGTATATTTCTCATGTGAGTGGTTAGAGGCACATTTTCTTGTAAATTTTTAGGTTCTGCCCCTTGGGTATTTTGCTCGGCAACTGGGTCAAAGGAAGCTGCATTGTCTTGGTTGATTTGCACATTAGGGGAAATTTGAGGCTGAAGGGTTTTATGATGGATGAACTCTACCCATGTCATAGGGGAGGCATCCCTAAGAGATCTTTCTGTAGACGTCCAAAATCCTCCTTATATTAATTTAATTAATATTCCCATAACATTATAATTAATTTTAATTAATTATATTTGTTATATTCTTCTATCTATTTAATTAGATTTATTTAATTAAATACGATTCATGCTCCTAATTATTTGAATTTAATTTAAATACTATCCCTTTTAATGTATTAAATCTTATTAAATACATTACCTTCCATAAATCCCCTTTTAAATATATTTTAAATATATTTATTTCCCCACATTTCTTATATTATTCTAAACCAAGATTAAATTTAATAAGACCTATTAATCCTACCTAGGAACCTACTCTATTCCTACCCTACCCTACCTATTCCTCTTAATAAATCTACTTCCTCACTTAAACACACACTAATCACACTTAAAGTGTGATTCCTACTCCTTTTAGCACTAATGGAATGCTCCCACATGTGTGAGCAACTCCTCAAAAAGGAAGCCACCAAATTCCTTTAATGTAGCTACTCTTTTTTCCCCCACTCCATTCCCCAAGGGTTTCTCACACATGTGTGAGCAAACCTTGAGCTACTCAAACCTTAAAGGCTTGTGTTGACTTTTGCATGGCTTGTCCTTTTGCCCTTGTGTCCTCTATATGGCATCTATGTGGATGCCACATATGATCCACCTCATCCAAGTCCTTCCCTTCCCTCCAAAACTCTATAAATAGAGGCTCTTGCCAAGAGCAAACCATCTTGATTTTATGCATTGTTATCATGCCAT
>MU225447.1:2132996-2147229 GCA_018584345.1 Thuja plicata
ATCTTGTTGTTAGCTTACTTAATGGACTTAACTGAATCATGCATTAAATTAGAAGGGAACCCTGGAAGGAATCTAAGTTTAAGTTTTGTTCACATAATTCTTTTAAAAAGTTCAAAAATTTTCATGAATTTTTTACTTAGGTTTTCTTTTTCTAAGAGAATCTCTGTTCTCTTCCCCAGTTCCCTTGCAGGGCATGACATGTGCATTGTATCCTTAGTCATCACATTTATTGCTGCTCCTAAATCAACTAGAGTATTTTTCACAGTCTGCCCATTTATTATTAGGTCAACTACTGGACTGCCAGGATTTGAATACTTTGGTACTACCACCTTTCCTAACATGATATCTGCTAATTGACCTACAACATGTATTGTCTGAGGGTCCTTCTTCTTCCACCCTGGTTTCTTGAGGCATGCTTCCTTAATAGCCTTTCCATAAACAGGTATATCTTTGATAGCTTGGAACAGTGGAATTTGAATATTCATATTTTTCAGCTACTCAACAATATCAAATGTTTCTTTCTCTTGGGGTATAGGTTTTTCTTTATTTAACCTCTGTGGAAAGGGTGGATTTGAAGTGTGGACAGTAGTTCTGCTGGGTATATCAGTCAGTTGGCTGGTATTTGGCAGTGTAGCTTCTGGAAGTAGTGCTGCAGGAGTGTCTGCAACTTCTGTGATAATAGGATATTTTGGTGTGGGCACTGTGGTACCGGACCTCAAATGGATATCAGCTACTTCTAATGAATAAGTAGGGCACTGCTGAGTGTCAGTAGTGTATGTTTTCTACTGCTATTTGTTGTTTGGATTTGGCTGTGGTTGAGTAGGCAATTGGGTTGGCTTTGGATTAGCATTAGTTGTTGCAAGAGGTGGCATTATTGTAGGTGGTTGCACTGAAGGTGGTAATTGTGGACTGCCATAATTTTGGTTAGGCCACTGTGGAGGCCCCCTCCATTGGTTATTTTACTGCCAATTTCCTTACGGTGGTTGCCATTGATTCTGCTGATTTGGCCATTGATTATTTTGCTGGTTTTGCCATTGGTTATTTTTCTGATTAGACCATTGGTTACTTTGTTAGTTTTTCCATTGGTTATTTTGCTGATTAGGCCTTGGTTACTTTGCTGATTTTTCCATTGGTTATTTTTCTGATTTTGCCACTGAGGTTGAGAGTACAGAGAAGTGTTCTGATAATTTTGGTTTTGCCACTGATTATTGTTAAAATTTGAAAACTGTAGAGGATCTTGTGGCATACCTTGTCTTGAAGCCCATGGTCGATGTTGAGCAATGAAGAACACTTGATCATTGTCTCCTTCTATCTTCATGTAGTCAGTTGACAAATGTTGGTTTTCCAGGTTGGCTACCAGCTTACATCTGCAGTCTTTCTTCTGTTTGCGGCAGTGTGGACAGTACTCAACCAATTGTGATTTAGCTTCTGCATGCTTCTTCTTGGTAGTCATTGTGTCAAGATGTGTAGCTACATCATTTATAATATCCTACTTGAAATCCATGAGCAAATTAGATATCTCCAGCTTTGAGATGCCTGAACCAATCCCTTTTGTGACTGTGGGTCGGTATCCTCTTCCTTTCTTCACAGTTGACCTTGAGTAGTTTTGATAGATTTTCTTGAGGTCATCCCAAGAAGATTGGGATATGTCTCCACCAGCCATCAAGTCTAATGCTTCTAGACAGTTGTCATTTACCCCTCTTAAAAAAACTAGTTTCTATGAATCCTCTGCCAGTACATGCTGGGGATTCTTCTGCATTGTGTACAAAAAATGTGAAACATAGTCTTCCAATGTTTCGTCTTCCTTTTGAGACATCCTAAAGATATCATCTCCCTTTGGGTCACTGCCTTTGCGATAATCTCTATACTTATGCAGAAACAACGTCTGCATCTCATCCCAAGTACCTGCTGCATTGGCTCCTAAGCCCATGAACCATCGTAATGCTGACTCTTTCAGTGTTGCAGGAAAAAACTTGAGTTTATGGGCATCCATATTATAGTAAAAAATTCAACATAGTATGTCAAACTCAAACAAGAAAGTTTCAAGATCCTTAGTTATAAGAGCATAAAACTTTGGAAGAGAAGCTTTGGGTATATTCTTGAGATTAGCATTGTTTATAAGGCTTGGGAGAGGAAATGGAAAAGTAGGATGTGCCATTACTGGAGGCATTTGATTGTGGGGTTGCTACTGGAAAGGAGCATTGGCTATTGGATTGTTAACATTAGGTGGATTTGGGCCAAAATTATCTAGAAAGCTGGCTAAGATTTCTGCAAAAGGTTGGAAGCCACTTACATCAAATGGTTCTACTCTGGAGGAAGATGCTGTAGGAAAATAGGGGCTTGCATCCTCAAAGGGTAACTCAACTTATTCAACTTCCTCATTCAAATTAGCAGGTTTTGCTGGGAGAAATCTGCCATATTCATCTCGTCACCTTTCTCTTTGATGCATGCAATTGAATTCTTCACACTTGTGAAGCAATTTTTAGAGATACAAATCTAAAAACTAATCTAGGAATAAAAAATGACTCAAAAATGTTCCTAGCTTGACACCATCCCTGGCAGCGGCGCCAAAAATGAACCACCTCACAATAGGTGTGTAATAATCATGCTCAAGGCCTTTCTTAGGAATGGTTCTTTCAATCTAAGGACTATTTTTCCCATTATGAGGTGCATTTAACTTGTCAACCCAGGGATGTATACTTGAAATGGTCGGCACGATATGTGCACTAGGTTCCTTAAGGAGTCATTCTGCTTATGCTGCAGGAAGGTAAAAATGCATAAAAGAAACCTACACTAGTGCTGCAGGAAAATAATACATTTATCTCCTTACTGAAATGAATGCTAGAAATTGCTAACTCTACTTAAACCTATACTTTCAACCTAAAACATCCATTATAACTATTCTTGCAGATGTTGCAGGAACACTCACAAGGTATGATGCTGTAGGAAGAAATTGTAACTTCTATCTAAAATAATGGAAATGTTGTAAATGAAATCTATTCTATTCTAACCTAATCCACCTCCCAAGTGGGCCCCCTTGGTTGGCTTCTGCTAATCTATTAACTCAGAATGTAAACCAAGAACTATTTCATTATATTTCAAAAACTCATTACATAGAAACAAGACATGGAACTTGAAATAGATTGCTGTGAAAATACAATAGTATTCTTCCAAAACCTTTTCTTTGATTTCTATCTAACTTCAAACTATCGGTCCAATCCCTATATATAGAGGATCGAACATTATTACAAAATAGAAAGGAAAACCATCTTGCTGAAAACATGCTGGAGAAGAATATGGAAATACAATAGCCCGCGGTGTGGGTAATGAAACTCGGATGACCAATTCAACATACTAAGTGCAGAGGGAATATAGGCGCGCTACATCCCTGCATCCTAGAATAATGGCTCCATTGTAGCAGCCATGTTTCCTGGCACTGTAACGATCACTTTGCCGTAGCTGGTCTTCAACAGTCTTCTTTGAATACTGTCGACCACTCTCCAGCCACTTTCTCTCCTGTCAAGTTGGTTATGACATGGAAATATTCATGCAACAATCTTAATCAAATTAAATATCTAGATGTTAGAACATATATTCTGATGGTTTTATGAAATACTGCATTATATGTATAATATTAGCAAAGTATGTCAAAAACATCTACCCATGGTTTAACAGTTCTATCTGGACTTTTATCACAAGTTTTGACTAGCTAGGCTCTCAAATGTTTTGCCAAAAACTAGAAAAGAGTATTTTAAAGTTATATAAAATAAAGGCATAATTTGGCCTTATCAGTGCAAAAAGTTACATTATTTCTTAGTTAAAATTTTCTCAATGGTGCATATTTCAAACTATTTGTCATGGGAGAAAACTCTCAGCTCCATCGGCTCCTTTTAGCTGGGTAAATGCTAGTGGATACCTTTTTTTCTTGTGTATCATAAAGAACGTTTCGACGCATGTCAGACCGAAGTGTTCCCAAGGTGCACTAAGCCAAATTGGGCAGCAATTTTTGGAGAGCGATGTATCAAACATTGTGAGAGATATCAAAGATTTGTGAAGTGCACAAGGACCATCTTGGGAAGGTCCACAAGTACATTTCTAAGTTTTGGGAGATTCCACTCGGATTACATTTGGTGACCTGATCTCAGTTGGTGCAAAAAGTTGCATTGTTGCTCAGTTGAAAGTTTCTCAATGGTGCATCTTTCAAACCGTTCATTGTGGGAGAAAATCATTAGCTCCATTAGCTCCAGTTGGCCAGGTAAATTCTAGTGGATACCTTTTTTTTCTCATGTAGCATCAAGAATGTTCCAGCGCATGTCATACTGAAGTGTTCCCAAGGTTTACTAAGCCAAATTGGGCAGTGATTTTTGGAGAGTGATATCTTGGACCTCGTGCGAGATATCAGAGATCTTTGAAGTGAAAAAGGGCCATATTTGGATGGTCTACGAGTACTTGGCTCAATTCTAGGAGATTCCACAAGGATTAAATTTGTGACCAGATCTCGGTTGGTGCAAAAAGTTAGATTGTTGCTCAGTTGAAAGTTTCTCAATGGTGCATCTTTTAAACCGTTCGTCATGGGAGAAAACCGCCAGCTCCATCAACACCATTTGGCTGGGTAAACACTAGTGGATACCTTTTTTTTCTCATGTAGCATCAAGAACTTTTTGACACATGTCAGACTGAAGTGTTCCCAAGGTGCACTAAGCCAAATTGGGCAGTGATTTTTGGAGAGAGATATCTCGGACCTCATGATAGATATCAGAGATCCATGAAGTGCAAAAGGACTATCTTGGGAAGGTATACAAGCACGTGGCTCATTTTTGGGAGATTCCACTTGGATTCCATTTGGAAACACAATCTCAGTTGGTGCAAAAAGTTGCATTGTTTCTCAGCTGGAAGTTGCTCAATGACACATCTTTGAAACCGTTCGTCCTAGGACTAAACTATTTGTTTTGTTATCTCTAGTTGGCCAGATGAACCTAGTTACAAATTAGAGGCAATGGGTAAGTCTTGGAGAACGTGTGGAGTGATGTTGGAAGTTGGTTTAAGGTGATAGAGGCAATGGGTAGGTCTTTTCATTCATTTTATGCAATTGGAGCCTATGGTGCATTTCAGGGTTCCTAGGGTCATTTTCCTTATCTTTGAAATCATAGACCTCTTATAGACCTTAATAGTTATCAAACCAATTGCCTTTGCATCATTAGGGTATGCAAATTTGGAGTCTATTAGCCCATTTGTTGTCAATTATGCCTATTACTTTGGTTCGACAAAAGATTTTCAAGGTAGTTTCTTTGGACAAGATTAGGTCTATTACACATGACAACGCATGACAAAGATATAATATGGAAATGAACATACATACAACACATGAAAAATATTCAGTATGGAAATAATACATACATAAAACACATGGAAAATATATAATATGAAAATGAACATACATACATAAATACATATCATGACAAATACATAATATGAAAATAATACATACATACAACACATGAAAAAGATATAATATGAAAATGATACATGCATAGAACACATGAAAAAGATAAAATAACCAGAAATGAACATATAGATATGTATATATGAAATTATTTTGTACAGAATGTGGCACATGCACCATCTCAAAATAGTTGCAAAATCAACATATCTATATACAATGTGGCATACGCCATCTCAAAATGTGCCATATGGCATATCAAGAAAAAATTTCAACTACAAATGTTTCTAGGAAATCCTATTCTACTGGTGGATCATCAAAATGAAGCCTCTTTGAAGTACTCTTTGGCTCTAATGGATCCTGCATTCAAACACAAAAGTGAAACCCCAAGTTAGATTACTTAATGTATATGGTTTCTACAAATAAAAAATAAAAAATTCAAAATCATAGTCAACAATAATAAATAAACAAATTTTAAAATTGAACTCTCATGTACCTAGCCTCTATGTCTCCTCATGCGGTCAGGAGACCTAACATATATCCTTGGTAGAAAAGGGAAAATGCCACCAATGTCAACTCCGACCTGTATATATTTGCAAACATGAGATTGATCTATGAGTTATACTATTTAATGTTATATCCTTGGTAGCAAATATATGTTTACAAAATAACTGAATTAACATTAAAACTTACCTGTGTTGAAATTTCTTTGGGCAATGTCGGTTGGGTCATCAATGATACAAACCCTTGGTGATGTACCTCCCTCAAACTAGGGGTGACCAACAAAAGTCAAACAGATACTTGATATAATCATGACTTGATCATATTATATATGCTTTATAGTAAAATACAAACAAATAAATTTATAAATATACGTACCATGGGGCTATCACTGCGAATTAAGATGCCCATAACTCTACCATGGTGAAATAGTCTCATGACATCGTCAGACACCACCCTCTGTCAAATAAACCATGTAAATTAAAAATGAGTGCGCACAAGTGAAAAGTATACATGTATGCATAAAAAATCTAAAATACTTAATTACCTTCCCCTTGTCAATGCCCGATGCCTGAAATCCCTCACATTTCCCCTCAGTGGCAATATGTGAAACCTACATCAATATGTAATAAGATGATCATAAAAATTAGAAAACACTTATATATACTATTATAAAAAAAGGAAACCAATGAGTACATTAAAATGTATGTACCCTGGAAGTGTCAAGACCAAATGAAATGACCAAAAGTATGGACCCCTCCACCTGTGCCATATCCTCCTCTGTCATTAACTGAACATAAATAGAACACATAAAAAATAAGTGGGCAATCATTATAAGAAGATTATACTAAAAATCTAAATGTTTAAAATTAAATACAATGTAACAAGTTTACTGTTTACTCTTACCATAATAGTAGGAGTCCATGGCTGTGCATTCCCCTGATGCACATCTTCATGAGGTGTTTCAGTCCCTGTAATGTGCTGCCTAGTATCGTTCACCTCGAAGATGTAGTTATATGCATCACTATCATTCATCAGACCCGAGCACATATTCTTGCAAATAATGCAAGTGTGGGGAACACAAACATTAAAGATCGTGGAGGATGTGGAAGGGTCAAATTCATCATCATGAGGAGGCAACAATGCCACACTCTGCCTAACCAGTAGATCAATCAAGATGTGAATGGATTGAATAGTTTGTGAGCCAACCTCAGCAATAATATCAAGATGTTGCACTGTAGGAGGTGGTGAAATATCGGGAGGGGGGACATATGTGTGGGATTTCACGCAGTGTTCCCATGGCCTATCCTGAGGAGCACCTAAGCCTATGCCCTGGTTCACTCTCATGCTCCAATGATTTACCTTGTGACCAAGCATAAATTCAGCATACAATTTTGTTAAGAAATATAATGAGACATCTGAATTATTGTGGGGTTTACTTGTTAGCACTTGCAAAATTTGCATGGTTCCAAACTTTATTTCCTTGTCTCTACAATTATTCATGGCCTCTGGCTAAAACCCTAAGTCTTATTGTGTCAAAATTTGGCTAAAACCCTAAACCCTTCAAGGCATGTTCTATTTTCATGTTACTTTTCCAAGTCACTTAAGTCAAGTTTTAAGTCATGTACGCTTTTCCAGGCCTTTATCTCTAAATATTGTAACCCTAATCAAATATTATTTTTCATTTAGCAATCAAGCACAGGCTGTCGATCAAGTTCTCTTTAAGTTTTCATCTCATGGCTGGCGTGTAATCTTAGGATAAAAGTCAAAGTCATGGAATATTTGGAGATTTCACGCCCACCATAGATCTTGCATTGTCTTGGTCTTGATCGTGTGGTTGACACGTGATCGCTAGACAAAGGTGATGTCATCTATTCCTTTGGGAGTTTAAGCATAGGTCATCGATGCAGTTTTGATCCATGGGTGTTCGCTAGATCTCACAATAAATTTGTTATGTAAATCCTTTCTGAGATTAAACGTGCACCGTTAATTGATTTCCTTTCAAGTTATAATATAGGGCTGGCATGTGATCTTGCAATGAAATGAGAAAGTACAAAAAGATTCAGAGATTTAGTGGAAGCCATTGATCATGTTTTGATCCTATGGCTCATACGTAATCTATGAGAAAACTATGATTCAATATTTTCTTTCAGCAACTTTGAGACTTATTTAGTCATGCAATCTCTAGATAGACCAAGAGTCAAGACATGGTTTAATTTTTTTCTTGGTCGTGAGATCTCTGAATTCACCTGAGGTTAAGTTAAGGATCTTGAGATTAATCCTGAATCATTGATCAAGTTCCTTTTAATTTATGATCGTGTGGCTGGTGCGTAATCTCATGAAGAATTGATCAAGTACAGAATGATTGTGAGACTTGGCAAGGATCATAGATTGGGATCGAGATGAGTGGATGGTTCTTAATCTCAAAATGAATTGATGATGTCATGATATGTCTAGGGATCTAGCTCAGACCGTAGATCTTTTTTGATCGTGTGCTTGGCATTAGATCTCCCAGTAAACCCAAGGGTTAAGAAATGTGTTGGCGACTTAGAGATCTCTTCAGTCGTGTGATCTTATAAAGAACTTGGGGTTAATTCAAGGCTGGTTAATTTTATTCAACGACTCAGGGATAATCTTGCTGGCGCATAATATCAAGGTTTTGAACCAAGTTAAGTTTAACTTGCGGAGGTTATGTTTTTCCTTCAGTCACAAAATCTACAGACGACTTGAGTTAGGATAGAGTTAACAGCTCAGTTGATAAGGATCAAATCAGAACTGCTGATGTAATGTTGATCATGTGGTTTGCGTGATCTCACAATGAATTGGTAAAGTATAAATATATCTCAAGATTTAGTGTAGGTCATTGATGCAACAAAGATCTTGTGGATGACGTTAAATCTGTAAATAAATCAGGGGTTATGAAAATTATTTAGAGACTTAGAGATTTACACATTTTCTAAATCTCCAGATAGAGCTCGGGTCAGAGTAAGGACAAGTTGAGTTTATAGAGACCAAATCTGAACTGTTGATGCAATAAAGATCTTGTGGCTGTCACTGGATAAATTTGTGTTAGACCTTTTCATTTGGCGATTATGCAAGGATTGTTGATCTGATCTTGATCTTTTGGTTGTCTCATAATCTCGCAATGTAACCAGAGTTAGGGAAAAGATCTAGTGAATTGGAGATGCAAATGATGAACTATAACTGATTTAATGTTCAAAGATGATAAAGTTGATGATCACCAAGTTGCAAAAAGTAAATGTAAGACATTAAATCAGTTAATGTATTGTATTTTCATTGATGTCAACTTAATATGTTATGATTAATCATACAAATATTGTCACAACACTTGAAGATCTAAAGAGACAATTTTTTTGTCGCCGGTAAAGGTATACATCAAGTGACGGGGTTACCCGAGAACAGTGAACCCAAAACAGTTCACAGTGTTGCCCGATAGATAGTCAACACCGACGGACAGTGTTACTTGAGAAATTGGTACCCGAGCAAGTGTTACTAAGAAAAATAAGAGTCAATGACCGATCTAATTGAAGATTAATCACTGATAAAAAATGGAGTTATAAAATGAAAAAACACTTAGCTGGTAGGAGCTATATTTAGAGTTAACTGATCAATTGCTTTATTTTCATCGACCGATAGAACTAAAGATAAGAAGATGATTTAAAGTTAGTTTTATTTATAGTTGTCAAAGAGAAATCTAGAAAATAAAAATAAATCAAATCTTTAAAGATTAAAGAAATGCATGACGAGATTTGTGGATCAAGAATCAATCTACGTCAAGAAAAAGAAAGACAAGGAGATTGAACAGATAAATTATGTCTATATAAAGAGACAAGGAAATCATTATGAAAGAGAGGAATATTGAATATAATTCTGATGAAGATAGAAGTCTTCATGCAGATCTGATCATACAAGCTGAAGAACAGAGCCAAAGAAATTCTGTAGACATTAAGCAACAAAAGCAAGAGCATTCACCGAGAAGAAAGAAGAAAGAAGGGGAGAAAAGGAATTGAAGAGAACATTGATCAGATAGGTATTATGGACTAATAATAGATCTAAAAATATGCAAGTTAAAGTTGTATTATTGAACAAATCATTTACTGTTTTAGTTTAACCATTGATTCAGAAAATCTCTTAACTAAGTGGGATTTAACCATCCTTATTGTATTGAGATACTCAAGAGTATCAAAAGGTTTTCATGTTAACAAGATAATTAATGTTAGGTCAAATTATAAACTATTATCTTTGAATCCTCTAACAAGGTCACACTTAACAGTGTGTTTATAACCTTTAAAAGGGTTGGCTCTTCACCGAGCTCACTTTAGAAGAGTGAAAATTTTGGGTTACAGGTCCCATGTGGTTTTTCCCTTAATAGGGTTTCCATGTTAAAAATCCATGTGTCAAATGTGTATATGGTTGATTTCTTTGATGTTTTTCTTTACACATTACTAAAATAGGATTGGTCAGTAAACACTAAGTTTAATTGCTGCTACTTGGTAAAGGCTAGAAAAAGATAAATAGTATATTCACCGAGCAGTATATATTTGATAAAGTTACATAGGCATACATCTTGAAGGACTCAAAGATAACTAGAGGATATTATATTTGTGATATAAGTTTTAATTGAATGTTGTAATTTTTTTTAAGGCCACTAATTCATCCCCCCTCTCATTTATTCTAAAAATTGGTATCAGAGTTTTGGTGCTTGGAAGAGAGTTTAAAGACTCAAGATAAAGATCACAAGATGAGTAAAAGGGATGTGCCTAAGTTGAAAAAGGAAAACTTTGCATCATGGAAAAGTAGGATAAGAATTCACCTATCATGTATTGGAAATGATGTCACACAATACTTGGATACCAAATATGGTTCACCTACTAGACCTCTGACTGTTGATTAATTGAGAGACAAACATGAACACAACTCTATGATGATAGAACTTGCTTCTTCACTATCTAATGCTGAATTAGAAGATGTCAAATCATGTAAAACTGTAAAGAAAATGTGGGAAAAAATCAAGCTAGTACATGGAGGAGACACCAATGTGCTGAGAGCTAAAGTTGAAAGCCTAAGAGGAAAGTTTGATGACCTAAGAATGAAAGAAGGAGAGAACATCACTTAGTACAGTAGCAAAATCAAAGAAGTTGTTAATGATATCTGAGGAGTACTGTTGATTGAGTTCCTTTCAATTTCTAATCTAGGGCTGGCACATGATATCACAATGAAATGAGCAAGTACAAAAAGATTCAGAGATTCAGTGTAGGCCATTGATCATGTTTTAATCCTGTGTCTCACGCGTAATCTATGAGAAAACCATGAGTCAATATTTTCTTTCCACGACTTCAAGACTTAGTTAGTCGCAAAATCTCTAGATAGACCCAGAGTGAAGACATGGTTTACTTTTTTTCTTGGTTGTGAGATCTTTGAATGCACCTGAGGTTAAGTTAAAGATCTCAAGATTAAGGTTGAATCATTGATTGGGTTCCTTTTAATTTATGATCATGCGACTCTCGTGTAATCTAATGAATAATTGATCAAGTACAAAAGGATTGCAAGACTTGGAAAGGATTTTAGATTGGGATCGAGATGAGTGGCTGTCGCTTAATCTCAACATGAATTTATGATGTCATGATATGTTTGGAGATCTAGCGTAGAAAGTAGATCTTGTTTTGATCGTGTGCTTGGCATGAGATCTCCCAATAAACCCAAGGGTTAAGAAATGTGTTGGAAACTTATTGATCTCTTTAGTCACGTGATCTTGTAAAGAAATCAAGGTTAATTCAAGACTGGTTAATTTTATTCAGTAACTCAGAGATAAACTTGCCGGTCCATAATATCAAGTTTTTGACTTGAGTTAAGTTTAATTTGCTTAGGTTATGTCTTTCCTTCAGTCGTGGAATTTCTAGATGACTTGAGTCAGGATAGAGTTAAGAGCTGAGTTGATAAGTATCAAGTCAAAAATACCAATATAGTGTTGATCATGTGTTTTGCATGATCTCACAATAAATTGTTCAAGTACAGATATATCTCGAGATTCAGTGTAGGCCGTTGATGTAGAGAAGATCTTGTGGATGATGTTAAATCTCTAAATAAACCAGGGGTTATGAAAAGTATTTAGAGACTTAGAGATTTACATAGTCGGTGAATATCCAGATAGAAATTGGGTTAGAGTAAGGACAAGTTGAGTTTTCTGAGACCAAATCTGAACTTTTGATGCTATAAAGATCTTGTGGCTATCGCTAGATCGCTAGATAAATTTGTGTCAAGCCTTTTCATTCAGCATTTACACAAGGATCGTTGATCTAATCTTGATCTTATAGTTGTCTCATAATATCATAATGTAACCAGAGTTAGGGAAAAGGTCTAGCAACTTGGAGATGCAAAGGAATTCAGTACCCAAGATTAAATATGTGTCAAAGGATAGTTACGTAGCATAGGTCATAGGACAGTAGGATTTCTCAGAGACAGTAGTAAAGTTCCATGTCGAGGTCAGTGGGATCAAGGTTGCTAAGTTATGACTAATTTAAGGCACTGTAAGTTGATTCTCATCCAACAGTAGGTGTAAAGGCTCAAAAGGAAGTTGCACGAGATCTCCTCATTAAGGAATTGTGCCTTGCTACCATGTGTCCAATCAGATTTTGAGCCTGAGTAACCTAAGAGGATCTATGGATATATTTTAAAGTTATGCAACGGCTTGATCTCGACCATCCAAATTGTTTTCTATGCCATGTGTGACCATTATAACTAAAATTTGAATTTTTAAATCTTTGAATCAGAGGGTTTCATGGCGGTGGACTCAGATATTTGATCTCAGAGCTATAAAAGTTTCCATCTTATCTTATGGATTGATTCTAAATAGTTGTTGAAGACCAGAGGGATACCAATCTGATATGTGGAGATGCATTTATGTCCAGACTTGACAGATAAATTTTTATAATCAAAGGATAAATGTACACAGTGGGGCCTAATCATTTCTACATTTATGTGAGCTACTTTTAGAGTCATGCTTGGGAATTCTTTGACTTCAAGGTACTATGCTCACATCCATAGATTAGGGAAAATTGATTTCATATCGGATTGCACAGATTAGAGAGAAGAGATAGGGTTTGAACTTGAAAAAAGAATCAAATTCTTGACATGATTAGTTGTAAACCCTAACCATAAATGGTTTGAAGCTTTTAGTATTCTTGTTCCTATAAAATAATATTCAAGACCATTTAGAAAGGGCTGGAGAATTGGGAAAGTAGAAAGCATTAGGCTTATACTTGTTTCTAGTCTAGGATATATCAGATGTATTTCAGATTGTATTAAGATAGGATTGAAAGTTATTTCACCTTTTGCATATTATCATATTGCATATTTCCTTGTCATACTAATTCTTTAACTAGTTTCATCATACTTAATATAAGTTGTTTCAGATTTGAGTCTCTCCTTTGTGTTATCTATTGAGTTGTAAGTTTGCTGGCTTACTATATAAGTCCAACTTATGCATATGTGTATCCATAGGTATTTGATTTTGGATCAAATTAAAATACTTTGGATATTTCATCTATTCTACCTGGATATCTACTTAAGGATCTTGTAGTGTGTGATCTGAGAGTTCTTATGTTTATGGCTTTGAATCTTTTCCAATAAGGTGTTTCAACTTTAGTATTATATTTAAGATTTATCCCAATGGATAAGGTGTAAGGCCCACCCCATTTCCACCTTTCCCTTGACACTTCGATGTCGAAGGATTAAGGGGTGTTGTAGTATCTGGATGATTGGTAAATCTCTAACAGATTTGTACATCAAGATAGAACTATCTATTGTACCTTCATATCAGTACCTATTTTAGTGTCGCAATGACAGAGGTGATATCTCTAGGTTGTTAATTGTGTAAGTGAATCTTGGATGTAGTATGTTACCCTGTGGATCATAGATCCAACTAGATTATTAAGGGTCCATTGAGTACTTTTGTCGAAAGGATTAGATTCAAGAAGTCGAGATGTAAATTCCAAATTAGTTGTGTTAAGTCTTAAGTTATCTTGGATTAAATTAATAGTTGATGTGATGATTCTAGTAACTCCTACGAAGAGGATGAGTAATGTTTTGATGATGTATTATATGGTTATACCATAGTGAGGTTTTGGTGATATTATTAGAACCCCGAACAAGGATTTGTTAGATCTTAGACTAATAGGATTATTCTGCATTTTGTTTTCCTAGATTAGGAAATTTAGTCATACTTGTGATAAGAATTCTATAGGACCCGACTATTATGGTTACCCCTTACCG
>MU225447.1:2147329-2160632 GCA_018584345.1 Thuja plicata
TTGAATTAGTATCTATTCATTTGAAAACAAATATTGATGTAAACGTCAAATTAAATTTTATATTCATTATTTCCTTAAATAGACCACACAATTATAGAATCATATTGGCTTGATATGTACCCTATTGAGATATGGTTAGCCTATTTTTAGAATGACGTAAAATATAACATTCAATTCCTCCTAGGTAACCTATAATCTTTTTAGATCGATGATTGACGATATTGATCAAGAAGATGATCAACAATCTTCTTCGAATACCATCCAACATCATATGGTTACAAAATTGTTGAGGTTGATCGCCAGAGTCTTTTGTGACCACGTCGTTGAATCTTCTTTCCCGCAACTTCAACGTGAAACTTTTTCACTTTAAAAAAATAATTTGTTAGTTGTGTTTTGACCCGAACTTTTGGGCCTCACATAAGGCACTGATATAGGATTAGTATTTCTATTGAAATATATATCTGAAGTGGTTTGGTTATGTTCTATCCCTAAATTTAATCAAACTCATTACCAAATTCTTTACTTTTCAATTGTTCTTCTTCTTATTCCACCAATGGTAGTGGAGATTCAATGAATGCTAGGTTGGCATTTAGTACTTACTTACCATTCATCTATTTTTTAAATCTAGAAGTAGAAGGTGTTTTAAAGAATTGAGTTTAGTCTGGATTAGGTGTACTCGCCTTGGTTTTGTAGAGCCAAAAGTGTAGAGGGTGGTCTTGACCCTATAGTTGGTCCAGTTATCTTACAGAGCTTTCATACTTGGAGCTAACCACTCCTAACATCTGTCTTAAGATATATTGGTTGATTTTTGTAGCGTAATAGTTTTAAACACCAACATGCCTATCAAAAACCATCCACCAATGGTCCCAAAAGTGGTCACAAATTGTATCATTTGTGCACCATTTAATTGACAGCTTGGTCTTTTTAGGGTCCACTTTTAAACCAATTTTGGAATCCACAAAAAGGTTACATATGTCATGTTTTGTTACATTTAGGTTCATAACTTGATCATAATCAAGTCCATCATCAAACTCATCGTGCATGGAATCGCACCAAAGAAATGCAACATTATGTTGCTCTATGAGTTTCTCCATGTTTTCAATAATGGATTTCAACGTGGAAAACATGGGGTGCAGTGTGGGGATATTGGCATATGTAGTTTGATATCCTCTAAGCTGATTTATATTGTCTCCTATGAGATCCTCTAAGGTTGAGGGTTTGAGACTGGTTGGTCTTCTGAAGGTGTTGGATTATTTAGAGGTGGTTCCAGATTGTTAATGGGGTCATTGGGAGGGTTTTCTGATTGGTTTGAGTCCATGCCTGATTACAATTAAAACCAAAATAGAAAATTATAATCAATTTTTAAAAAAATGATAAACAATATTAATTAAACCCTATTTTTATAAAAAACTATAAATTTCAATTAAAAAACAAAAAACAAGAAACAAAACTTAAAAATTTTACATACTTGTTCAATTTGGAGATAAATTTTAGATAGGAAAATCAGATATCAGATAGTTTTTGGATATCTAAAACCTTCAGTTGCTTTTGAAGTTTTCATAATGAAAAATAAGAACACAGCCCGCGGGCCTTAAAAATAAATTTTACTGACAAAAATTGGATATCCAATTAGGCTTGTGCTTTGGCTTTTGGTTTGTCCAGTTGTACTAACACCCAAGCCTACTAAAAAGTCAACAAGCTTTTTAGTTCACTTTTGGATGAGTGAAAAGAGGATTTTTACACATCGCCAATTTTTGGCATACCATGATCCTTCACATACCCATAACTATTATTATATATTTTGACAACATGCTCAACATGTTTTCTTTTAAATATAATGACAATAAGCGAAAACTTTAGTGGCGATTATTCGCTAATTGGCAAATGTCACATGTTGGCGAGCGGGGAATTGGCAATTTTTTTTCATATATTAGGTTGAACCTATTGCCCAACAATTATTAATATTGGGACCAATGCCCAGGCTGATCGCCCATTGCTTTATTTAACTTTCTACTTTTCTTAAACATCATTGCCAATGGAATCTAACTTTTGGTCCTCGTAAATTTTGAAAATTTTCCTATAATTTATATGCGTCCCAAATGGATGACTTATACTCACCAATAGTTTTATACATTTATGTTTATAGGCCACCCCAAATTTTTCTGGCATTTTGCAGATGCGTGTCTCAATCCAAACCAAATTTGCCAACTTTATTAATCATACCTTCGTATCGGACAACCCATAATTGCTTCACAAATAACAAAAGACATGTTGAAATTACATGGGCTTCACCAAATTTGTATACCTCGACCTAATACCTCTCACCAAATTTTCCAAATAAGGATAGTATAAAAACATTGGATCGATAGAAAAGTTTCAGATTGTTGAGTGCAACTGCATACTGCATTGGCGAGTAGTGACTGCAATTTAATTTGAGGCAAAGGTAAGTGATACGTATTCTATGACTCTATAATTTTGAGTTTATTATTATTTAGTGGTAACCAGTTAGAAAAAATTGGTGATCGGGGAGACCTCAGACATGATTTTAGGGCCAATAAATCTAGAATCATATTTATATATATTATAGTCTATTGTCACTTCTTCAATAATTTAAGATTTTTTTTTGCATTGGAAGTCGTTGGAGATGTCAAACAAAAATAAGGGTAACAAGAATAAGGGTAAGGCTCCTACAAGTGGGGAAAGCCAAGAGAGGCCAGAAAAATGCAGAACCTTATCATCATACTTTGGTCATGGTGTTGGAAATTTTTTTGTCCAAAATTGGGAAGCTGCTTCGTCACAAGTAGATTTTGAAGATTCACAACCTGAAACTAAATGACACATTGAAGAGGTAGGCGAACTTGATATCTCAGATCACGATGAAATTGAAGAGGATTTTCAGTTAAATACCTAGAGTAGCCATAATTATATAATTGAATTGGATGAGACTGAGAATGTCAGAGATGATGATGGTGTAGGGAAAAAGAAAAGAAAAAACAATTCAAAAAATGATCAGAAGTGGGAGTTGTCGAGGAATTTTGAAATAGAATGGGTGTCAAAGTATCCATTCATTGAACCAGTGGACAATCCAATTGAAGGTCAACCTTTGGTAGAATGCATATGTAAGCTTTTCACCAAGATAAATAATAAGGAAAAGAGGTTGTAGTTAAAAATTGACACCATAGAGAAGCATATGGGTAAAGTTTACGAAAAGAAAACCATAGATGGAGTTGAAAAATTAGTGATAAGATGGAAAACAAAGGATGGATCTCTGCATGCTAGGAATGCAGAATTATATGAATTTCAGCTGAATATATAGATGAAGCCTGCTTAAGTTAAAGGCTCTATTGAAGCTTGTTTTGGAAAAGCATTGGAAGTAGAACTAATGGAAAAAGTTGTTCAGTTAAGTGTTGTTTTTAATATTTTGAGAAGAGGGTGTCCTATGAAAGACTACCCATAATTGAGTGATTTATTACACTTTCTAAAAGTTACTAACTATCCTAACAGTCATTGGTCAGTAAATAGTGGATGGGAATGGGCAAGTTGTCTTGCCGATGTTGAAAAAGAGGATCTAAAGGCAAAAATTAAAGAGTCAAATTTTATTGCATTGTCTTTAAACGAGGTTACAAAAGTAGATAATACTTCATGGGTATGCATGCATGTTTATACTGTACACAATTTTTTCCACCAACCTCATCTACTAACTGTTGCTAAAATGAAGGATAATGCAACAACTGAAAATCTATTTGAACTAGTAAAGAGATCTCTAATTGAATATGGAGGTATAAATGACATGACGATTGCCAATAATTTGGTGTGTCTTGGAGCAGATGGAGCTTTAGTAATGCAAGGCCATAGGGGCGGTCTATGCACAAAGATATAATCTTCTTGTGTGCCAAATGTTACTCCCATTCACTGCATGACCCACAAAATGAATCTAGCTTTTGGAGTTGTTAGCAAGCATGGTCAAATACAAAATATTGAATTTTTAATCAAAGAGCTCTACCAATACTTCTGTGAAAGTTGGAAATGATTAAGGGAACTTCAACACTTTGCCGAAGGACTAACCAATGGGAACAAGCTTTTGAAGGATAATGATACTAGATGGATCTCTTTGGATGGACCAACACATTGAGTGTTTTTAGAATATCAATCATTGCTTGGTCTAATGAACTCAAGTCATGAAGAAGCATGGCTACCCAAATTTCCTGAGTTACTACGAAGGTTATCTAATGTAGAGACAATCTTAACATTAGCAAGTATTCTCCCCTTGCTATAGGAAATGGGAAATATAATGAAAAAGGCCCAGCAAAGAGAAATGTGTATTGTAGAATATGTTGGAAACACTGAGAGGGGGGGAATGCTCTGGGCTCCCAGGCGGGGCACTCAAATTCTATGGCTTCATTTTCTTTTCTTTGTGGAACCACTCTTCACATTGATTGTCATCCCGGTCAATGGGCATTTGGGAGAGTAAGGACTGATTAACCCCCCCAACTATCGAGTGCAAGATGCTCGCATTGCCTACTCTAGCAATCTGCTCGCCCTACCCCTACTATTTTAAGGAAATTCTATGGGGGTATGGGGGTGCCCCCTTGGGAGATTGAGTTAATTCATATAGCCCCTTTAGTCCCCCAATGCAGGGTGGGTGGGAGGCTATAGATTAGGGTGGGTGGGAGGAATAATATGAAAAAGGGGGCCGTAGGGGCCCTCCTAAGTTCTGACATGAACGACAGATTCAACTATAATCCCCACCCCAATATAACCCCCCACCCCAACCCCTCTTTTAGAATAGTTGGTTGGGTGGGAAACTATAGTGTAGGGGTTGGGTGGGGAAGGAAGGATGCTTTCATCGGGTTTAGATCTAGGTCATGCAACTATCTCCTCCCTAAGAAACCACCTGGGAAGATCAGAGGGTGGAGAGGTGACATGGCCTTCTACTCTTTTGATGCATGGATCAGAGGATGGATTGATGCTTTCATCTACTATTCTGGCATTACTCCCGCCCGCCTAGTTTTGTCAAGCTGGAAAATCATCGGTGGAAAGGATAATAAGGGCATATTCAGAAAGAGAGGCGTATTAATTCCCCCCCACCAGGGTTTGATTCCCATCGACATCTTCCCACCTCTCCATTTTGATTTGAATTCTACCATTCATGTCCACCCCAGCCTCTATTCTCCTCCTGTACAAGCCCATCCCAACATGTCATCCCCTGATTGATAACAATAATAGATGGGTTAATGTAATGTTCTTTGATTACGGGCCTATAATTTATATGGCATTTATAATAGGTTGGGCGGGTGGAGGCAAGAAATTTTCTATTTGGCTTCACCCCCTTCATGACAATAGAGTTAAATTATCTGAAGGATGGCCCTACTATTCTAAAGGCTTTTATTCCACCACCCTAAGGAATATATGGTTGGTGGGGCCCAATGGCCCTACTATTTTAAGGCCCGGTGAGATAAAGGCCCCTTAGAATAGTAGGGGGGAGGTGAGCGCCTTAAGTTCTATATGGCGGCAACTAGAATTAGAAACTTGACTGGACCCTCCCTAATTAACGAGGATTGGCCAGAGGGTGTACCCTAGGCCCCTACTATTCTATGGGAATTTGACCATCCTTTACCTACATTCGACCGTAGGTGCGATAGGTGGAGGCCCCTACTATTATATGGGCCCCTAAAATTCTATGGGCATTTGATCAGAGGTGGGATAGGAAATTTACCTACCATGGGTGCCATCCATTCACCCCCTACATGGCCCCTACTATTCTATGGGCAGAGAGAAGGAAGTAGCACTGACAACTTGAGCATCCTCCTTACATCCTCCACCTTCGATAGATAATTGTTTAGTTGGGTTACTAGAGGAAAGCAAGAAAGCAACATTATTTTGCACTGGAAGGCCCTACGCTGCTAACGAGATTACTCCTACTCATCTGCCATAGAATAATAGGGCCTTCTGAACAATCCATATTCAACTAATCTGGGAGTTCTGGGGCTGATATAACATATGTAATATCATTGGGGCCATAGCTTACTTTCTTTTTCTCCTTTACGACACTTGCCTATAGAATAGTAGGGCTAAAGGGTGATAAAGGATGGCCCACTGACGAGGGTGCTGGGGGTGAGGGTGGCCCCGATGGCACAGAGCTACGACTGATTCCTACCAGGCAATAGTTGGGAAGAGATGGGCAGCAATAGTTGGAGATGGGCTATTATGGCATGGGATCTCTAATGAATGTATCTTAGGTAGTGCCTTCCAGATGGATGGTCCAGCTGCCCTTTACTCTATAGTGGTTGAATTATTGGTAGCTCCAGATAGGAAATAAATAAACATTAATGAGGGAGGTAGGGAGACTAGTTGGGTTATGCAATTAGAAATTTATCCATCCTTCCGCTACTCTTGTTCTCACACTTGCCCAAGGAATAGGTTGGGAGAAAGTCCCTATAGATAGAAGGGCACCACCCTCACCCATAGAATTTTAGGGCCTTGCAGGAATTAGATATTTGTTGCCTTCGAAGTAGTTGAACTTATATATTCGAGCCTAGCTATGTTTAGGCCTACCGGGGCCCCTACTATTCTAAGGCCTCCTCTCTGTGTAAAGGGTAGCTTCTTTCGAGAAATTGGTAACCAATTTAACTAGTTGCCTACTATTCTATGGGCCTTGGCTGGGCCCCTACTATTCTATGGGTATGGGCACTTCCTACCTGAACTTCCTACCTTTGTTAGGGCTCAGCTGAGTCCCTATATTTCTCCCCATAGAATTGTAGGGGCCACCCATTTTCAACAAGAAATTAGGGGTGAAGGATAGACATTAGGCTCCATCTACTTCCATTAGGCCGGCCATTAACTCCACTAATTTTCTAAGGGGCGGGCCCCTACTATTATAAGGCTCTCTCCCTCATTAATTCTTTATGGTGTCTCCCCTTCCTCCACCCCCGGTTGAGCTCTATGGGGTCCTTGAGCTTCAACTATAGATAGAAAGGCTCCACCTGACTTCCTTCCTTCCATCCAGTTACCATAGAATTGTAGGCCCCCCCCCCACCCCCATTATAATTGGGCGATTAGTTGGGTAGTTTTCCTGCAGGAGCAGGACCAGCTCATGCTATGTATTTCTTAACACATGAAGTGTGTGGGGGAGATGCCCCTCCTCTTCCCACCCACCCCGTAGGGCTGGTCTCCCTACACTTCTACGTACAACATCCCCTGCATGCTCGCAGGGGTCCAATCAGGAGTAGGAGAACTCGACCACCCTTCTTTCAGGGGGATGCTTCCTTCCCCATCCTCTGATCCATCCCACCCATCCATCCCTATCTCTCCTGCTGCTCCAGCTTCCATGGAAGGATATGACCGATTCATGACTCCTTCTTCTTATTTCAGGTGGAGGGGCTATCCGATCAACCATGGTTTTGCCAAGGTTGGCCGAAATTCATGGATCCACTATAGGGGTCAGTGAACTTGCTGATGGGAGTGGTTTAGGTAGTGTTGAGTGGAAGGATAGCCAACCATTCAGATGGGATGGGAAACTTGAGTGGGTGGGCCTGCCCCTACTATTCTATGGTGAAAACTATAGTTACATGACTATGCAAGGTGGGAACTATAGTTTGAACAAAAAGTTTGGTTTGATGCTTGGAAACCAAAGGGATGGGAGAGGGGAAGGGCCTCTCCTACTAATGGAATGATTTCTCATCAATATCTATAATGGGGGTGGCCCTCTGGCCCTACAGTGAAGGAATAGATTTTTCTGATCATCTCACCGGGTGGTACGAATGCACATCCCAAAGTTGCAATGATATATAAAAATGGGCAATAGTAGGGCTCTCACCGATAGGAGAAGATCAATAATAAATATATCGGGGGGCTCAATAAAGGCCTTTTTTTGAACCCCCATTCCTATCAGGAATAAAAGTGATCAACAATTGATAGAACCAGCTGCCTATCATTTCTTTAGGCCAAGCACTGTATTGATCCATCCATTCCTTTCTCATCCTTTCTTGAGTTGGGTGTTTCATCCTAGCATGCTCTCAATAATTGAGAGAGAGGGATGGTGGGGAACTGATACAACATTGAATTGAGTCGAATGGATAGCCATCAACCACAGCCATCACCATAGAATAGTAGGGGCCCACCTTGCATTGGCCCCTGACTTTGAATAGTAGGGGGGATGGTGTTTCTGACATAATGATTAATCGTTCATGGATTTATCTTTGGGTGGGAGGGAACTATAGTTGGTTCATCCTTCCTTTGACTTGGTCCATCTGACCCTGCCATATATTCCTTAGGGTGGTGGGATGGCCCACCTCTTGATCAACTTTTCAAAGCATTCCCCATGTAGGTAGGGGTGGGTGGAAGAGGGCCCGAGTGAGCCCTACTATTCTATGAAGGAACTATAGGTTTCCCTATTCAAGCCTTCTCTAATCATTAGATTAGCACTATAGATATGGGAAGAAAGAAATATAGATATGGAGAGAAGAGAGAGATAGATATGGAAAGAGATAGATAGGGATAGCAGTTTCTGGTTCCCCTCCTATTCAGGTTAGAGTAAATCTTTCTAGGGAGATAGCCCCCACCAGTGAATTGATCAAATTTAGCCCCCCTACATGTGAATAGGGTGGGAGGTCTAACTAGAATCCCCACCCATGGTAGATTAGTTTCCCTACCCCTACTAATTTTTAAGGGTAAGGGTTCCCTAGTATTCTAAGGGGTGAGGGCCCTAAAATTCTATGGGGCAGAATCTATCTATTTAAGGAATCCCCCTTAGAATAGTAGGGGAATCCTAGATTGAAGGAATATATCTTTCTACCCCCTACTATTCTATAGGAAATCAATGAGAAATGTCAATGGTAGATCATCTCGGACCTACAGTCCCTCTGGGATAGCTCCGTAGCCACTTCGCCACAGACTGAATCCACGACTAGCCGACTAGAACAACTATAGTTCGCTCCCTTACCAGCTTCACTGACCAGCATCGATCAAAAAATTCCCTATGCATCAATCAAATGGTCCCTAGTAACTACTATATATATTTGTTTAGGACTACGGTCCCACCCGATTGAAGCAGTGAGGCTTCACTGATATCTGGCATAGCGACTCTAGTCCTTTCCAATCTGAGCCGGCGTGGTGACTCTAGTTCTTTCCAATCTAAGCCAGAATAGTGACTATAGTCCTTTCCAATTGAGTCAACTTGATTCCAATCCGGCTTGGGTAAGACCATCATCACTACCAACTAATCAGAATCACTATTTTACATACATATATCTTTATGTCTGAATAGACGCAACTATAAACACGACCTTAGTCGGCCCAAAAACATAATACACAATGCTTCCAAAATAATTGGCTTAAGTGTGTTTAAAAAAATGTTTAATACATTCTTACAAACTTATTACAATAGGCGCTTAGCCTTTACATAACAAAGGATTACACGCTAATCAAAACAATGAAGTCGACTTCATACTCTGTATTCTGGATTGCTGGTGAACTTGTTCTTTCTATAAATTTTCCGTACTGTCATTCCATACCATGCATGTATAGGGTAAGCATAATAAAATACCATAGAGCTTAAGTCTAAATGCGCATAACTTGATGTGATCGTACGCATGTGCGCTGATGCCCTGATCGAATGCAAGTCACTGTTCTGTTCTGTCTTCCACACTTAGTCAATTTTCACTTCATAGATTACTATCAAAAACTTCATATGAATTTTTTTCCATAATGAAAAAAAAAAAATCCATATACTTCCTGGGAGTCAACTTGCCAACACTCTCCCCCTTTGTCATTAATGGCAACAAAGGAATGTGACCAAGTTACTCAAAATTGACTAACACCCAAAAATTGTATATCATTATACTTTATACTACATATTCTTCGTATATACATACACTTCTCCTCACACATTCATTACTCCCCCTTTGACATTAATGAAAAAGGTGACAAAATTGTAAGTCTCTGGATACTTACTCCATATATACATCTAGATATACAACTTAAAGATTCTTTATCTCTTGCTGCCAAAATGCCTTCATTACATCAACTGTCTAGAGATGGGCGCATAGGGCATAAGTGAGCTTCTCCATTTTCATTAGGTCCATGTAGGGACCTTGATCATAAGTGACAATGGTGGCATCAATCTATTTGATGTTCTCATCTAGAACTGCTAAGGAGGGTGCAAGTGCATTTCTTAGCTATGTCTGCCTGATCCTTATCTTATTGATCTCTATTTTGGATTTTTCTATCTTGTCTAGTTGACCTTGGTAGATATTGGTGTAGATGTTCATGTCTTGCGTGGATGTCTTGACTAATTTCCTGACATTGTCAGCCAATATATCTGCCTCCTCTATCTTCTTGATATGTTTAGAGGTCAATTTAACCCTATCCATGCAGTTGGCTATTACATTTCTGCCTTTAGCTACCAACTCTTTCAACATAGACTGACCAATCTTCAATGATTTTTAGTATAAGGTAAAGTTCTTTACTAGTTCATTCAACCTTTCCTTTTTGTACTCATCTTCTACAATTCTAGTAGCTGAGTCTACTAAGCTTGTAAAATGTGCTTTGAGGCTTGTTAGTATACTGTCTACATCATCAACTGATTGAATTTTTTCTACTTTCTTATTTGCAGGCACTACATCATTCAAAATGTTTACTGATTCTAGGAATAAAGGATTTCTCATAACCTTTTTTTCTTTGGCCTTTTCCATGGCTAAGACACTAATCTTGATCAGGTCTTCTTCTCCCCAAGCATCCAAACTTGCTGAGTCAGGAGTTAAACTTGACAACAATGAGGTAGATGGTTGAATGGATGGTGTGAATCTAGTATCCATGCATTCACTTTTAACTGGGATCTCAATAGCTAGTATCTCATTGATTTGATTGTCTTTCTCTTTGTTCAAATCTTTTGGATCATTTGAGGGGGCTTCATCTTGCTGTAAGGATGTGTCATCATTGCATACCTTCTCTGTCTCTTCCGAGTTCAAAAATTCTTTTTCAACCTTATCCATATCATTATCAGAAGCAGTCATAGATATATTGATATCATCAATCACTATAGTATCCCTTGTATCTTTTTCTATATCAGAGGCTATTGACACTGAGGGTGCTGAAACTTGTGGACCTGTCTTAGGTGCATTCAAAATTACTAGTTCTGTAACCTATTTAGGAGGAACTAGAGTTGCCTTATCTATAGGTGCCGTTGATGGATACATATGTCTATCTAGAAATACCCACTCAAATGCCTTATGAGTCTCTTCACCGACCAGATCATACTCCTTGTTCACGATATGAAGAATTATTGTTTTGGTTCTTAGGTGCGACTTTACTAAATCTAACAAAATGAATTTCTCATCATGCAAGCACACCGGGAGAAGACTATCCAATGTTTCTTCTCTTATCCTCATATCCTCTTCTATAGCTTGCCTCTTGAACATATCAAGTATATTCCATACCTTGTATGGTATGACAGTCTTAAGTTCCAATACAATCCTCTTGAACTTAATCATATGAGAAATGATCATAGAATGAATCTATGATTTGTCTATCTCTTGATATTTGTCATATATATTTTTGAGAGACTCTAGTCTTCCTTCATTGAAAATTTTGTTCCTTAAGACATTAAGACTAGGTTTAAAACCTACCTCAGGAGGAGCTTGAGTGTTCTTTACCTTGATCCTTGTAGTTATCAAGGATGGATGACTAGTAGGCAATTGCTTTCTTCCTCTAGAATTCTTGCTAGGTATTGATGGTGGAGATGCATCCAGATTGATGGTGGTTGATGGCGTAGATGTATCTTCATTTTATTTCTTCTTCTTCTTGGTAATATCATCAGTCTTTTCTATTTTTACTTCTGTGGGATTCTTCTCAAGTTCTTTGGCTATCTTAGCTTCTCTAGCTTTGTCAAGATCTTCTTGTGTAACACCATGAACTTTTAGGATATTTGAGGTAATCCTAGATGCCTTCCTTTTGTTCTTAACACTGTATAGGACAGAATCAACTTGGTTTGTCTTTTCCCTTTAAGTGCCCCATCGAGGTTCATTGGGATCTTTGGGCGAAGATAGGAGAACTTGTGCATAGCCTTCCAAAACATGTTCTTCAACTTCATAACCAAGAGGATGAATCCATTTTGTCCTAGGCTCAACTACCTCCATACAAGTACAATCAGTCTCCACCATGAAGCATATGGTGTCTTTTTATTTCTCAACTATTTTCTCAAGTATCCTAAATCTCTTCTGCATTTTGAATCTAAATGTCTTGATGTCTATATCCATAGAATCCTTCGCACTACTCTCTAATGTGGCTTTAAGTGAAATTTGTGACATAGTGGGTTTGCTTCTATCTAGGTAGAGATTTGCAACCTTTCCTACTATGTGGAAGTAGAGATATATGATCAGTGAACCAAACCTAAATATCTTTCTCTTGTCATGCTTGATAGCTCAGATGTTGTCAATTAATTGAGCATGCAATATCTCACATAGGTTGTACTGAGTATTGTCTTTCACCATTTTTATTGCTGCTAAGACAGTGGCTGCAGATACACTATTTAGTCTGCTTGCGTGCTGGAATTTATAACCTAGTATCATGGTAACTAGCTTAATGTCATCTTCTTTGATGGGATCAACTATCATACTGCGCCTATCACTCCTTGATAAGCATGCTTGCTCAACTTGTTTCTTAACATCTTTACTAGTTGGAAGAACTAGTCCAGTCTTGGGTAGTCTAGTCATCTCATGAATTAGATCAGCAGTGATGTAGACAGGAACTTCACCAATCTAGTAGAGGTCATCATGTATTATTCTCAATAAGATTTTAACCCATTATGGCTCATAGAATTTGTGCGCATTGGAGTACTCAAAGATAGGGTTATCAGTGAGATGTGTTAGAGTAATTTAGCAATTGCTCTTTAGTGCTTAAGTTTCTCTTAGGCAGTTTCTTTAGTTTTAGGAAAGTTTCTATTTCCTAGCAGTTGCCCGTTTAGGGTTTCGACATCCTTTATAAGGATTGTCCTCTTTGTATTTCTTAAGGAGTTGTAAATCATTTCATTGTTGATAATATAGAATATCATTTTCTGTCAACATGCATTTGCAGTCTCTGGCCTATCGGCCGCCTTAGCTCTTTCTCTCTTTCTGTCTTCTTCATTCTCGTAGCAGCTTTGCATGCAGGTGTATCTTGGTTGATTGACATTCAGCAATTTCAACATGGTATCAGAGCCATCTTGCTGCCGGCTGTTCGAGTTTTTGTGAAGCGTTCGAGGGTTTAAAGCTCACCAGGCTTTTTCTGGCTTTTTTGTGTGGATTTACGGGGGACCTTTATTTCTGGT
>MU225447.1:2160732-2171157 GCA_018584345.1 Thuja plicata
ATCATTTTCTGTCAACATGCATTTGCAGTCTCTGGCCTATCGGCCGCCTTAGCTCTTTCTCTCTTTCTGTCTTCTTCATTCTCGTAGCAGCTTTGCATGCAGGTGTATCTTGGTTGATTGACATTCAACAATTTCAACAAGATGTGTGTATTCATTCTTGAATGTATAATCTACTTTCATCATAGAACCCATGAGAGATGAAATTCTATTATCTCCAATAGTTTCCTTTTTGCAATAGACATATACATGGATGTCTTCTACACGAATGAATCCAAGTGGGGTTCTAGAGAATGCTCCTTCGACATCATCTAGTATGGATTTGAAATGATGCTTCTTGAAAACAAATCATTTCCTCTCAACAATGTCAAATACAATAGGGGTTGCCATACTTACTTGCAACTAGATCAAATAGGGTTTCACAACAATTCTGAAATGGCATGACTGCTATGTTTCCATTCTAATTGATAATCCATTCACAAACCAACTGATCCTTTAAACCATAGTGCTTTGATGTTCAATGCTTGTTTGCTTTCTAATTGCTTCCAACTCAAATTAAAAGTGAGGTCTTTGAGATCTTTTACCAATTATATAATGATCAATTGCATTTAATGCTCATTTCCATAAAGTAGTTTACATAGAGAATTTCAAACTTTATTCTAAATGAACTAAGGGCAATGTGTGAATACATACAGTTGTATGAATACAAAGGTGCATACTTAGAGGTGAGTATACCAGCCACGCAAGGGTTCAGAGCTAAAATAGCTCCCCCTAAGACCATGAGGGTCAACTATGCAGAAGTAGAAGGTGTGTCCACTAAGGATGCATCTACTACCTTGTTCTCTTTATTATCCTTCTTTACTTCAACCCATATTTTATTTGAGTTAGCTTTAGCTTCCACAAACTTAACTTCTCCTGATTCTTCAAACAAAGACTTCTTGGGATTCTCTTGTCCTTTTGTTCTTGATCTGCAAAACCTTGAGATGTGTTCAACTTTTCCACATGAGTGACAGATGATAGGAGGTCTGGTGTTGTTGTTCATCATGCTGCATTGTTTTGCTGTGTGTCCATTGTAGTTACATATCTGACATGTAATGTTCTACAAGTTTCTTTGAGGTTGATTTCTCTAATTGAATTGAGTTTGATTCCTTTGATTCTGTTGTGGCTAATTTCTTTGATTTGTTCTGCAATGAATAGCCCTATGACCAAATTTATTATAGGAGTAGTAGTAACCATTGAAGGGTCTTACATTCTTCCAATCTCTTTCCAAGTGTCCATGTTTATTATAGGCATAGCAAGTATGGTTGACTGCCTTGTGCTTATCTTCTACTTTAGTCTCTTCATGATTTTTAGTTTTCTTTTCTTTTGAAGATTCTTTCTTTCTTTCTTGTCATGAGTTGATCTCAATTTGAGCTAAACTGTATCCCATACCAGTGGTGTCACCTTTTAGATTTTGTGCATAGAGCTATGATTGAATTAGATCAGAACTTGTGTGTAGTTTATCAATCTTGTCTTTTTCTCCTGATAATTCAGTTTCAATTTTGTTCTTGATATTTTCCAATTCCAAGATTTTCAAATTGGCTTGCATGAGTTCATCATCCAACTATTTGTTTTCTTTGTTCTTCTCTTCAATAGCTATTAAGCTATCAATTAACTGATCATTCAATTCTTCTATCTTATCTTTCAAGGACTTGTTCTCTTCATTCAGTTTCAAATCATTGCTGGAGCAATCTTTTAGTTCTTTCCGTAGTTTCTTGATAAGCATTTGTGAGCCATCAAATTTTAGTTTGAGTTCTTCATTTTCTTTCTTAAATCTATCTAGATCTTCAAGGGCTTCTTCAAGATTCTTTTTCAGATGTTTGACTTTTGCTGAATCCATGATCTCCTCAAGTGGTTAGAATTTTCTCTCTAAGGACAAAGCTCTGATACCAATTGTTGGAAACACTGAGAGGGGGGGTGGGGGTGAATCAGTGTTTAGCTTATTATTCAAATTCAGCAACTTAAACATAAATAAAATATACATCCAATGAAGCATAACACAATATCACATAACACTTGATATGATTATGGGGAAACCTTGATTAGAGGAAAACCCCAGTGGGAATTAGTACCCACAAATATTGTACTAGTATAATGAACCTGTTAAAGTTCCTTTGCCCTGTTAGAAACAGTCTTTACAATATGAGTATAATGACCTGGTTAAGGGTTTGACCCTGTTAGGAGTCTTTTACAATTAACCCTGTTAGGGGTGAGGACTCACTGTCCAAGAGCTCACTACTCAAAGAGAAAGAAGGCTACAACCTCCTAAGAATAGATATACACTATATCCAAAGATGAATTGTTGTATGTGACACAGATTTCTGATCAGTTCTAGTTATGCGTATATGCTCTTAACTTCTTTAAGTGCTCTATCTCATACTAATATCTACATACTTTTCTACTATACATCTTCTTTGATTTATTTGATGACACTTCAAATGTATCTTCACATTACATATATATATCTTTATGTCTGAATAGACACAACTATAAACATGACCTTAGTCAGCCCAAAAACATAATACACAATGCTTCCAAACAAATTGGCTTAATTGTGTTTACAAAAATGTTTAATAAATGCTTACAAACTTATTACAATAGGCACTTAGCCTTTACATAACAAAGGATTACACGCTAATCAAAACAATGAAGTTGGCTTCATACTCTGTATTCTAGACTGCTGGTGAATTTGTTCTTTCTGTAACTTAACCGTACTGTCATTCCGTACCATGCATGTATAGGGTAAGCATAATAACATACCATAGAGCTTAATTTTGAACATACATAACCTGATGTGATCGTACGCACATGCACTGATGCCCTGATCAATCGCAAGTCACTGTTCTATTCTGTCTTCTACACTTAGTCAATTTTCACTTCATAGATTACTATCAAAAACTTCATATGACTTTGTTGCCATAATGGCAACAAAAAATAAGCCATATACTCCCTAGGAGTCAACTTACCAACAGAATATTCTGCACTTCATAAATTGACATGCATGATGCTAGATAATCTCTATCAATCATGTGATGATGTAAAATTTGTCAGTTGGCTTAAAATCATAGATTTGGACAATCCTGACAACTTTTTAAAGATCGGTGTAAATGGGGAGTTATGTGTAGAAGTACGTGGAGTTGAGATACCAATGTACTAATGTGCCAAGGTTAAGTCTGAGGAACCAGGAAGGAAGAATAGGAAGCGAGTATCAAGTGTTAAAAGGGAAGACTTTACCAAGATCATTGAGTTTGTAACTTCTTCTGTGAAATGCATTGCCTATGATCTTTCCTCAGAGATTAGAGTAAGATTCCCTGCAGTCAAACTACTTGAATCCATGTCTATTGTGTTTCCTTGATATTGGAGTATGAACAATTTGAAGGATTATCGAAATAAGTTGCTAACTTTGATAGATCATTTTTGCAAAACCATAGAGTTAAATGGAGTAACTCTAAATGGATTTTTAGATGAATCTTGTTTGAGAGAAAAATCAGGCCATTTTTCATAGACAATGAGGGAACAATATAATATTATGGATAACCACCATGAAGATGGATCAAAAACAAGGCTTTGGAAATATCTAGCTGAGAGAGCAATGTTGATTGATTCAATATCAGAATTTTTCAAGCTTGCTGATTTATGTCTGGCCATGATATTGAGGTCGGTGGAGGATGAGAGAGTTTTTAGTGCTTTGGGGTTCCTAAATTCAAAGCTAAGAAACAAACTAGAAAATAATTTGGAAAATTACTTGAGGCTCTATACATCCAGGTATGAAGTTCATGCTTTTCCTTATGACAAGACACTAAAATTATGGAGGAATAAATGTCAAAGAAGAGGGCTGGGAAACATTTCAAACCAAAGTGGGAGTGCCAGAGACAATGATGTGACTATCATTGACTCATGTACTGGTACTGGTAGTTCTAGCATTGAACTTGAGTTAAGAGGAGGTATGCAGAGTGCAAAAAACATATCGAAGAACCAAGG
Organism: Thuja plicata; assembly: GCA_018584345.1. Lineage (NCBI taxonomy): Eukaryota > Viridiplantae > Streptophyta > Pinopsida > Cupressales > Cupressaceae > Thuja > Thuja plicata. The sequence continues at coordinate 2,164,750 of MU225447.1, forward strand.
AGGCTATGAAGTTGATGGCGATGAATCCGAGGATCTCGATAATGAGATGATGTGGCAACTTGAACCTTTGTAGAAGTAGTAGGTCCTAGGTATTTATTAAAATTTTTGTTGTAGTCTACTGTTAGTTTCTGTATCTCATCATCATTCATCAATCATGCATAATATCATATTCCAATGTCAAAATTCAAAAACATGAATGTGGTTGATAATATCATGAATTCTACAATTAATAATGGTTATCTTTTGCATTATTCAGCTCATATGGTACAATTCTTAAATTTTTTTTTTTTTTGAAAACATAGCGATTCATATGATACAATTCTTAGAAATAGATATTATAATTAATTTATTTACAAATATGACACAATGTAACAAATCATTCGTTAATAGTAGTAAGAAGTAGAACACAACTCTATGTGATTCTATTTGCAAAAGTGAATTGACAATGGATTATGACTCAAGATTCAATACCCAATTTCAATTTCATTACCCTTAGCAAATGACCCTGAATTCCCTTTTATAGAAACAAGGGAGAAACAACAGCTTCAGGTCTATTTTCCTAGTGTGAAGTCCCAAAATCAAAATCAAAATCACTAAGAGTCAATATCAATACACCATCTCTACAACTGTACATTTCTACATTTGACAGGCCAGTTTAGTAAATTAGCAATAGCATTATAGCATCTGCTACGTTGATCCTGTTAAAAAAACAAAGTTCAAACTTGTTACTTTTAACTCAATTCAAGCCAATAGATAAATAATATAGAGATGATTGAAACTGAAAGTACTTTCACATACTATTTTTTATTACATCAAGATGATTCAGCTAGTTTGTTTAATAAGATCCATTCTGCATTTCTTGGAAGGTTAATATTTGTCAAGTTATAGTAGATTACCTGCAACCTTGTTAGCCATTCATACTTGTTAGACTGACTTGAAAGCAATGATCCTTCCACTACTGTATTCAAATTTGTCAATGGTTTGATGCAATTTGCAATGCCTTCATGAGTTGTGTCATGAGGAAGCTTGCCTAAATCAATGCTCATTGTCTCCTCCAACCTTTTCTTGTAAGCTTCTCTTCCAACAAAATTCATTAATGAGTTACTAGGACCAGGACTCAGCAAACCATGACCTACCATTTCAGTTATTGTTTGATTCATCTTGGCGAGCTTTATCTCAAATAAGGAAAGAGTTTCCTCTACTTCCTTTAGTTTCTAAAATTTTTGTAAGACAAAGGTTTCTTTTATTGATGCAAGAGCATGTTCATTCCCTTTCTTGCCAAATGCCTGTCACTGGTTGTGTTGATTTTTTTCAAAATCTGTTTTGCAGTTTTCTCTCTCTGACAAAATTTTTTGTTTCTGTCAATGTGCTCTTTGAGCTTCTCAAAAACATCTCTAAGAATTTAATTCAATTCAAACCAATCACACAACCTATCACCATTCACCTTTATTTTCCCCCAAATGTCTCTTTTTATTTTCTTTACAGTATTTTTCATTTGGTCTTTTAGGCTATTTTCGTAAGTTTTAATTGTCTTTTTTCCTTCTTTAGGTCTTCTCTCAATTTTGACAACTGATGTTCACTCTATTTTTTATTTTCTCTGCTTCCTCTTCCCACTGGTTTTCTTTCTCTTCCCACTATTTTTATTTTACCCTCTCATCCTTCAATTCTTTCTTTAATTTAGTTTTTACTTGTGCCGCACTCTCCAAGCTTTTGTATAATTTAAAAAGCCAGGCTTTTTCATCCTCTAGATTTTTATTGCTCTCATCCAATTTTTCCCTCACAAATTTCAGTTCTGCCTCCATATGTTCTTGCTGAACAATTTCTTCTTTAGAGGATGAATTTTTTATTCTTTTCTCTAATTCTTTGCACCTGTTATCTGCTACTTTCTCCTTTGCCTTTTCAGTTGTCAGGTCTACCTGTAACTTTTCTATTCTACCTAGAAGCTTTCCATTTTCTCTCTCCAACTTGATCACTGAACTATAGACAACTTGGTTGGTCATTTTGGACACATTTATCTTGTCCACATTTTTAATTTTTGATAAATCCATTTGGAGGGTGCTAACTTGAAATTTATATGGATCTATCTGACTCTCTAGTGGATTGTTATCTCTAGCCGGGGGCATAACAACCATGAACTCCATCATTTCATTCTTTGGATCATATGTGGGAAATAACCTATTTGATGCAGGTTCTACATCATGAGATGTAACAACTACATCCCTCTTTAATGTCTTAGTAATTTGTCTATTCCTATTTTTTGTTTGTTCAAAGTTTGTTACAAAATCATTACAATGAAAATAAGGGTTTTCTGACACAATTGAATGTTTGAAAGGTGTAATAGAACTTACAGCTATGTATGAGCTTCCACCTGTGGTTCTAATAATTGCACCATGAGGATTAGTAGTAGTAACACCCTGACCATTACAAGTGAAGTATTTGGATTGTTCGGAGGGTTTTTTCCTGAAGGTGTGGCAATTGTTAGACACATAGTCACAGACACCATTGACATTGTTTTCATAACCTTTTACTTATTTACACTACCTTGATCTCTGGGATCCACTAATTTTGTGTCTAGTTGTAATGTCCTTTTTGGACCACTAGTACTACCCATGCCATCCCCACCAGTGGTAGTGGAACTTGATTCAGATTGAATCTGAGTGCTTGGAAAAGGTGGAACTAGATTTGAAGCTGGAACAAATGAAGGTGCAAGGGTATGAGAGTGAGTAGTACCTTTTTCTGATGAACTTCTAATTACTGGTCCACTACCACATTTTGGTGGAGCAGGTGTGGAAAGCGGATACCAATTCCCTTCTCCCATGGGAACTTGACCACCCCTACATGGAAAACCCATTTTTTCTACCATCTCTGCCCCTTTGCCATATTTTTCTTTTGTGGACGCACTGACTCCAGTAGAAATTGTCATAGAATCCCGCCAATCAAAACCAGTATCTTGATCATCATAATCATTATGATGTGCTTCACCAGGATGCTCTGCATTCCACAAATCACTAAATATTTCATCCTCGTCCGGATCATAAAGATCTACAAAGGTCTTTGGCTCATCGAGATTCTTCCTCATTTCCCAAAAATCTTGAATTTTGGTTGCAGTCCAATTATCATCTTCACATTGAAGCATTATTGTTTGTGAAATAGTTTTTTTAGATGGTTGAGAAGCTTGTTGGTAGAAATTGTAGGATCTCTTTTGCTGTACTTTTACTTTCTGCTTGTGCAATGCAATAATTTGTGATGACAAGTCCTGTATTGAAATATTATTTTCAGCAGTGTATTTCTCCATCTCTTTTTTGACCTCGTCCTAGGACTCCATGTTTTTAAAATTTTCTATTAATGGCATAATTTCGTGTTGAAATTTGCTTGCGAAGCTCCCATTTGCTCTAAGCTTTGATCCAATTATGTTTAGTGGATCATACTGCCAGTGACTGTCAACAGCAAAGTGAAAAATTGAAAAAAAAGCCTCAGCCACTTTGAATCCTCTTCTCTCAAATGTGAGCCCTCCCAATGAGAAAGAAAAGGAAAGAAATATCATTTTATTTTGCTGACCATTAAAGAGTGCATCTGTTCTCTCCATCTACTGAACATATTAAAATGAAAATACCCTCTCTATAACATGTGTTGGAAGTTTGTAGGGTTCTACCACTGAACCGTAGAACCTTAACACAGTGTAGTCTTCCATGAAGTACCCGTAAGCCAATTGTATTTAACTTCTAAGTTGAATGCAATCTCTACAAGATACAGGCAATAGAGGCAATGGAGTGCCTAAAATTTTATGATACATAGGTGCAAAAAAGAAGTCTACAAAATTGTTATAGTTCCTTCTATTATCACTCATCCTTATCTGAGGTGTCCATTCATATAGTGCAATTTGGACCTAACTTTGAAGCTTGTTTGTCTAAAATATTGCACAATGCTTTGCTAAAAGAAGATAGCACAAGTAGGTTGTGAACCTAAATGTCTTCGTTGAACCTCTTTTAATCATTAGCAATTGTTCTTGCATGCAATGAACAGTGTGCTCAATAAAATTATATTTTACTGGTTCTTTTTCACAATGAATCTGAAAATTCATTTCAAGAATGCTGGCACCCACTTCTTTGTTACTATCTAATCCCAAACAAAATGCTAGCAAGGAAATACTATCCTAACCCCATTGCACAAAAATATCATAATCATAAGGAGGCTTATGATTTGGATCCAGACTAGAACTGCTTGTTATTCCTCTGATATATGAATCTTTCCTTTTTGCATCTAAATTTTCATAAGTCTCTGCCAACTTTCTCAGGTCAATGTGCACGTTTGATTTTTGTGCTTCAAACCCTAGGTCCAATAGACTAGAAAGTTCAGTCTCTATTAACGACAAAATTTCCTCCTGAGTATTTTTTTTAGCAATTGATTTTCTATTTTCATCATAATTTTGGGTGCAGAGCATGACAATTTTTGGACAAGGGAATACTTGAGGTAACGCCATGCGTGCTGACCCAACAACCCATGGTGAAATTTTATTTATCTTTGACTTTAACGTGTTGTTAAATGGAAATTTTTTTGAATCCTTCATTGGATCTTTACACTTATTTTCAAGTGCAAATCTAATTTCCATGATTCCCTTATTTCCATGGATAACAAGATCAAAAAAATCATGAAATTCATCAGTGAAACATGGTGTTTTAACCAGTTTGTAGAAGTCTATTATCTCTGTTTTCTTTCTTTTCCCTTTACTCATACTCTTGGTATTTGTTTTTCCCATCATAGACTGTGGTATACTAGTGATAACTACAATTTACAGGTGTGTTTGAAAATTCAACTCTAATTCTACAACTACAATCTAAACAGTAAACCTCTAGATTTGAAAAATTTAAAGGGCGGGACATGGGTGTTCAGGATTTTACCTAGAAATTCAATTTGTGTAGACTATGAGTGTGTAGAGAGCTGAGAGACTCTGTTGTATTCCTCAATCCTCAACCTAGAAGCTGTTACCCATAACCCCTTTTTGAATCTCTGATTCTCCAATACATAATACTAGTAAGAACTAAAAATATAAAAACTTAGGTTAAAATTGTACAATAGTGAGTAGTACTGAATCGTCAGTCATGACTCATCACTCGTGTTAACTTTGAATATCACTCATGTTAACTTTTATTGCTTCTCTAGATATTTGAGGTCACTAGGACATGTGTCACTTAATTATTTGGTCAGCAGTCAAATTGAGATTATTACTAATTAAATGTTAAGTTACTCTTTTACTCCAATTATAATTTTAATTAAACTTAGATTAGTGTACACATGTCATGATTGTGGAATAGGTTTTCAAAAATGGGTTTCTTTTCTCTTTTGGCCCAAAATACACCGCACATTGTTGATCTATGCTCATCGAATGGTCTCTGGTTTCTTTTAATATTCCTTTATCTTTCGGTCTTTCGGTCGTCACTCGTCATCGAATGACACTAATTGAATGAGTGTACACATGTCATTATTTTAGAATAGGATTTCTAAAATGGGATTTCTTTTCACTTTCAGCCCAAAATACAATGTACATCATTGTTCTCTTCTCATCCAATAGTCGGTGGCAGTCACCATCATTTGTAATTGTGGCGGGTCCCATTTATTTACTTTGAATTATATCTATCAGATGACACCGATTGTGTGAGTGGTCATGTGTCATCCGATTGAATGAGTGTACATGTGTCATGATTTCAGAATAGGATTGCAAAAATGAGATTTCTTTTCCATTTTGTCCTGAAATACATCGTACATCGTAATCGTTGATCTTTGCTCATCCAATGGTCGCTGGAAGTCACTATCATGTGTAGCGGGTCCCATTTGTTTGCTTTTAATTATATTTATCGAATGACACCAATTGTGTGAGTGGTCATGCCACCACATGTCGTCCAATTGAATGAGTGTACAAGTGTCATGATTTCAGAATAGGATTACAGAAATGATATTTTTTTTCCCTTTCGACCTGAAATACATTGTACGTCGTTGATCTCTTCTCATCCAAAAGTCTCCAGAAATACAGTTATGCGTAACACCATACTCCACAAATTTATTAAATTTAAATAATATTGAATATTGAAACTGTCTAATATAAAACTAACTAATTAAATTTAAAATATTGCAATCACAGATAACTGTCTAATACTCTAATTAATTATTAATTGATTACTAACCATAATTTATAAAAGGATTTAAAATTTTACAATTCCACATTCGCAGTCGCACACATGCCACATAATGATAATTACATTTGTCATTGACATAGAAAAATTAATTTAATACTCTTAAATAAATCACACACATACATTAAACATTGTTACATTTTTTTGGTTCATAAATTATAATACATATTATATGATATCACAGATTCACACATCGATTTGGCAATGTGAATCATGATTC
>MU225447.1:2186366-2228856 GCA_018584345.1 Thuja plicata
GAGGGCCTTCATTTTACATTTTTACACATCCATGACTAGAGAGCTATGGATCGATATTTGAGGCCTCATTCTTGAGAAACCTTGAATGGAATGATTCATAGAAGTGTGACAATATTTATGCACACAGGTACTTGTAGAAGTTTTTCTTAGAAAGTCTCAGTTGATTAGGATACCCTTTTTTCTCTTTAGCTAGTTCCATTTGTCTCTTCTGCTCTCCCTATTGTAATTTCAAAACACTTTCGAAACGTCCACCTTGCATGCCTAGTCAGTCTTTCACGATCAGTTCAATACATGTGGTCTACCCATTTTCTACCAAAAATTTGGTTCCCAACTCACTATCAGGGAATTCTAACCCTCTGACGCTTGAATCATTTACATCCACCAACAACAAATAGTTACTTTTACCTAGACACGCCCACTTGAACAATCTGAAACTCTCACTCGCACTATTGGAAAATATTGATAAAAGTTGAGGAACAACTTCATGGTTAACATGAGATGCAACAAGTACACATTTAAAGGATTGAAAGTGCCTCCTAAAACACCACACTTTCAAGGAGAAGCTTCTCGTAGTTCCCTTCTTGATCTAGATTCTACGATACTCGCAGATGGAGTGAGGCCTTTAAGGACTATAACAATGGAAAATATGAAAAATTTGAAGGCACAGAGGAGGAAGAAAGACCCAAGTTTGAACGTGATCTGTTTGGATCAGACAGTGAAGGGGAGATTCCTAAAGATGAGTACGAAAAACTCAAACAAAGTAAAAGATTCCATAAGATATTGGAATGGATAATTGATGATGATAAAGAAAAATGCTTCCTTCATCTAGCGTCTACAGGTGTTAAATTACCCAAATATTATGACGTGGAAAAACTCAAGGAAAAGGATGTACCAAACCCAATATCTATACTCACCAAATAGCTCAATCTGATGCAAATGGAGCTCACAAACCTCAAACAAGAGAGGGAGAAACCTAAAAGAAAATACTCTTTGGACACCATTTTTCCATTTCCTTTTGACAAGGGTATCACTATAGTCCCATTCCCCCCCAATGTGGCAAGGCCAAAGTATGACAAATACACGGGAGAAGCTGACCCACACAATCATGTAAGGGAATTTTGTGCTCTAAGCATCGAGTACATGTACAAACCTACATACCTCATGCAACTATTTTTGGGAAGTCTAGGAGGTAATGCCATGGAGTGGTTCTCAAAATTAAACCCTAAGGTCAAGACATTTGAGGAGTTGATCCAACAGTTCATTCAACATTACTCCTACAACATCCAACATGATGTAACTATGATGGACCTATGTAACACCAAACAACAAAGTGGATAATCATTCACACACTTCCTACAAAGATGGAAGAATATTTTTGCATGATATTCAAGGCCCATTCCCGAAATGGAGAAGATGGAAATCTTCGTTAATAATCTAGTGCCTGAATTGAACTATGCTCTACAAATGAAAGACTCTCCTAGCTTCGATAGAATGATTAAAAATGCCCTCTGTATTGAGGAAGTCATGGTCAAAATGGGAGAGATCACCCTTCAAAATGAAAACAAAACCAACAACTCTAACTCCAAGCCTAAATGGTGGAAACAAAACAAGAATGTTGTTAATGATGGAGTAGTTGACGCCTCTAACATTAATCCTAAACCCAAGGTATTTAATCTAACCAATGGCATGCAAGCAACCAAAGATGCTAAGGTAACACCTCCCGTCCCCAAAATGAACAATGATAACAAAGAATGAACATGGACTTCGAAACCCCAAAGAACATCCACTCCTTTGGGGGAGCCTCTTGAGACAGTTCTGAAGACACTGTTGGATAGCAAAGTTCTTACAATTCTTGATTCTAAACCATGGGAACCAATGGTCAAACCCAGGTGGTGGGATGATAATTCCTATTGTATCTTCCACAAAAATAAGGGACACAAGACTAATAATTGCCTCAAACTTAAGCATGTCATCCAAGACCTCATTGAAGGAGGAAAGATCAAAGTAGATGGACATACTACCAATGAGGATCATACAGCATTCAAGAAACCCTTTCCTAATTATAATCAAGGAGAGACATCTAAATGGAAGGGTAATGAGGTAAACTACGCCTATTCCAAAAATGATAATGTGATCAATATGCTTGACATTAGAACTGAATCCATCAACGTGGTCACAATTAAAGGTGTCTCATCCCACTCAAATGCTGTAACACAGAGTCAATCATAGGTTACAATCAAAGGACCTCCAAAACTAACATCAACGTCAACATCCAAGGTTCCTATTGTAACTATTCCTAAACCAACAACAAAACATGTGGTCACTATCCCCAGAGAAAAATATGACTTGGTAGACCAATTACAATGAACCTCTGCCAAAATTTCCATTTTTGAGTTACTCAAGATATCCACGGTACATAGGGAAATCCTAGAACAAGCTCTACACGCTGCTAATCTTCCAAAAGATATCGATATAGACAAGTTTCAAGTGATGGTCAATCACATCTCAGCACTACACTACCTCTCCTTTTCTGAAGAGGATGATAAGTCATTAGCACATCCACATAATCACCCCCTCCATATTGAAGTCCTTATTCATAAATCCTGTGTTAGACGCGTGTTGATAGATGGAGGTGCAGGATTGAATATGTGTATACTGGATCTAATCAGGAGACTAGGTCTCTCAGAACAAACAATTGACTCTAGAAACAAGATAACCATCAAAGCTTATGATGAGGAAGAAAGATCCTCCAGAGGTCTTATTGTTCTACCTATTAGAGTCAGACCAATTGAGAGAAACATCATATGTCAATTTCTAGATTTACCATTGGCCTACAATATCCTACTAGGGAGACCATGGATTCATGAAATGCAAGCTTTACTGTCCACTTACCACTAATGCATAAAATTGCCACATAATGGGGTGGAAGTGACAATTCCTGCAGATGCTAACTACACTTGCAACAATATCAAAGATGGTAGCATGATCCCACATAAAAAAGAAGCTACGGATGCAAATGCTCCTAAAACTACCAAGGACATGGTTATGAAGAGTTTTAGCAAAACCTTGAAACTTGAAGAAACAGGTATGGGAGAGTACAAGCTAGACCTAACTCCCTCACTGACAGAACTTCCGATGTCACCAAGATCCTATAGAAAACCTTCATCAACATTCACACCTATAGCATCCAAAGAGCCAGAAGTACACAAGGCATTTGGCATGATAAAGGAATCCACATCTTCTTCAGATAACACAGAAGAACAGGTAGTCTTGGATTGGCTTTACAAAGGTGAACCGGTGGAATCTGAGGTCAAACATGTAAAGATATCCCTAGAATAGTATGGAAAGGGATATAATTTCCTCACACAAATGGGTTACAAAGGAAATGGACCTCTAAATGACACAGGACGAGGGCTTGTTGAACCTATACCCATGGAGTTTTGCAACACCAAAGATAAAATAGGATTGGGTTTTAATACTAAAATTGATAAACCTACTTCCAAAGAGAGTCCACCTTCTAAAATAGAGAGTGATAAAATAGATGAGATAATACTAGAACCATGGCCTTATGAAAGATTATTACATATTGGAACAAAGAATCTTGAATATCAAGGAGAACGCTATGTGCCCAGCTTCGAGGTACCATAGGATCTTCACACTCCTTTACTAGCACAACCTCCCATTCAATAGGTAGGAGACAACATAGCAACAATCACTCAAGAGATACCCCAGCCACAAAATTTACATCCTAACTGGGGGAAATTGGTCACAATTTCACATGTTCTCGATCTACCCCTCTTTGATCTACAAACAACTAATCGAGTACATCAAATAACCATTGTCGAATACTTAAACAGATCTGATGATGATGTCACAGACTCTCATGACTATGAATGGGATCGTTTATCTATTGCCTCTAAAGATATTGGAATAGATACAATTCACATGTTTGCAGCTCCCTCAGCTCCTAGTAAATAATCTGACACTCCTCTCAATGATACTGATCCTCCTAAAGCAGAAGAAGAGTTCATTCCCCCGATCATTGATGGAGACACTGGTGAATACATAAGTCTAGAAGAATTTCATAGGCTACAAGCAAGAAGCCTCCTTTTATAGAGAGATGATAATGAGACTTCTACTGACAAGTCACTAGAGTTTGGTCCACATATGACTAACAATGACCCTTTTAATGATGGTCTCACTCTTATTGATCTAAATATTGAAGAAATTAACTTAAAAAAATCATGTCATGTCGATTAATGGTCTTGATGCTAACACGATGTTTTCCTTCCCAAAATCTGACTCCTTAACATTGGTACTTCCAGACCTAATTAATTGGACTAAAATAGATCCTACTCCTATCCTCAAATTTTCTAATGAACACACCCTAGCTTGTTATCTCAATTCTTTTGAACCTTACCCTTCTTCCACCAATGCAAGGATCAAGAACATGTCATTGGAGGATATCAAGTTTCTTAGTCACAAACTAAAAAATAAAAAGAAAAAGTGGACTGATGGTATAAACCACTCTGTGGCAGTATCAGATCCCAAAATAGTAAAGAAAAAATATGTATCCAATGGTGAAAACCTCTTAGAGGCACCGAAGGATGAGACTCTTGATATCCTCCCTGAACACTTCCAAGAAAGATCTTCGGTATTGATTGAACCAACATAGCCAGTAAACTTGGGCACTGTTGAAAATCCTCAAATAGTTCATTTGGCACAATCTTTACCAGAAGAAGAGAAGGTATAGTTCATAGAGTTCCTGAAGGAGAAGAAGATCAAATTTGCATGGTTTCATACTGATATGCCAGGGATAGATCCTAATCTCATCATGCACCACTTATCTATAGCTCCTGGGATCAAGCCCGTGAAATAAAAACTTAGAAAGATGCATCCTCATGTTGCATTATTGGAAAAAGTAGAGCTAGAAAAGTTGTTGAAAGCTGGATTTATTTGAGTCATTGCCTATGCAGGGTGGATCTCCAATGTGGTCCCCATTTCTAAATCTAATAAATCTATCAGGATCTATACAGACTTCAGAGACCTAAACAAAGCATGTCTGGAGGATGACTTCCCTCTACCAAACATTGACATGATCATAGATCTTATAGCAGGCTTTCAGATGCAATCATTAATGGATGGATTCTCGGGCTATAATCAAATCAAGATCGCCCTTGAGGATCAAGAAAAAACCACATTCACATGGGGCACCTTTTGCTGGAATTTTATGCCTTTCGGGTTAAAAAATGTCGGTGCAACATATCAAAGAGCCATGAAAACAATATTCCATGACATGATGCACAAAAATATGGAGGACTATGTCGATGACACATTGGCTAAATCCAAGGAGAGAGGTACTCACATTACTGACCTAAGGAAGATATTGGATCAAATGGAATAGTTCCAACTCAGGCTCAACCTGAAGAAATGTGCCTTTGGGGTCCAATCAAGGAAGCTCCTAGGATTCATAGTATCATCAAAAGGAATCGAGGTAGATCCTGCAAAGGTAAATGCTATTCTAGAGATGGCTCCTCCATGTAACATCAGTCAAATGAGGATGCTACAAGGGAGACTCTAGTCTATCAGGAGATTCATGTCCCAACTCGCAGATAGGGAACAACCCTTTACTAAGCTACTACATAAAGGGGTTACCTTCAAATGGGATGAATATTGTGAAGCAAACTTTAGAGAATTGAAGGGGTACTTGGCTGCTCCACCTATTCTTATGGCACCTATTCATGGAAAAACCTTACTCCTATACATTTCAACTACAACTACATCCCTAGGAGTATTACTGGCACAAGAAGATGAAACAAAAAAAGAATGAGCTATCTACTACATTAGTAGAACACCAGTCACTTATGAGCTCAATTATAGCATTATTGAAAAAGCATGCTTAGCAGTCATCTTCACATCAAAAAAATTGAGACACTACATACTCTCTCATACAGTAAAGCTCATTGCTAAAATTGACCCTCTAAAGTATCTTTTGAGTAGAACAACATTAACAAGACGTTTGGCAAAATGGGTCCTAATTCTAAGTGAGTTTGACATTAAATATGTAGAAAAAAGAGCTATCAAAGGACAGGTACTTGCAGATCAATTGGCTGATTCACCACTCCAAGATGATGAACATTTACTAATTGAATTCCCTGATGAAACAATCATGCATCTCACTGACTATCCCTGAAATATGTACTTTGACGGTTCATTCAATCAATGAGGACTTGGAGCAGGGGTCCTCTTCATAACTCCATAAGGATACAAGATTCCCAAATCTTATAAATTTATGTTTCCATGCACCAAAAATATCTCAGAATATGAAGCATTGGTCAATGGCCTCAAGCTAGCTATGGAATGGAAGATCATAGAGTTACACGTGTAAAGTGACTCCCAACTAATTATCAATCAAGTCAATGGGGAGTATCAAACAAAAGATGAAAATTTGATGCCCTACAAGAAACTAGTTGATGATCTGAAGAATTAATTTATCTTCATCACCTTCCAACAGATACCAAGATCAGAGAACAAAGATGTGGATGCTATGGCTACCTTAGCATCTATGTTACAGTTGGAGGAGCATCAATTTCACTATGACTTCTTGGTGGAAGAAATATACTATCCTACCTTTGATACCCTTGAATACTAGGTAATATGTACCTTGAATACCCCAGATCAATCTCAGTATGCTAGTATCATTGCTTACCTTTCTAACCAAACCATTCCTGCCAATCTATCTAGAAATGAGAAAAGATCCCTGATTAGGACAACATCATGTTACGTCCTCATAAATAACAACCTATATCGACGTGGTCTCAATGGTACACTTCTTCAGTGTTTAGAACTCAAAGAGTCTGATCTAGCATTAAAAGATGTCCATGAAGGTGTATGTGGATGACACTCGAACAGATTTTCATTAGCCAAGAAACTACTCAGAGTAGGCTATTATTGGCCTACCATGGAGAGAGATGCTATTCAATTTTCAAAAGCATGTCTTAAATGCCAGACACATGGAAACCTTATCCATGCTCCTACCAGAGAACTTATACCTTTCATAACACATTGGCCATTTTAGCAATGGGCCTTTGACTTGGTTGGACAAATATATCCCAACTCTTCAAATGGACACAAGTTCATCATTACGACCACTGAGTATTTCACAAAGTGGGTTGAAGCCGTGCCGCTAATCAAAGCCACTGGAAAACAGGTGGCTATGTTCATTTTGAACTACATTATTTGTAGATATGGGATACCCTCTTCAATTGTGACAGACAATGGGGGCCAATTTAAAAATAAAGACATTGATGACCTTTGTGAACAGTTCCATATCACTCAACATTGCTCCTCAATATATTACCCTCAAGGTAACAGACAGGCTGAGGCATCAAACACAAATATTCTCAAGATTCTACACATAACTGTAAGAAAGTCTGGTAGAGACTAGCATCTACAACTGAATCTGGCACTATGGGCCTACAGAACAAGCATAAGACGACCAACTGGAGCCACACCATTTTTTCTAGTCTATTGTGCGAAAGCAGTATTACCTATTGAGGTTGAAATCCCATCTTTGCGAATATCTTTACAAGGTCTTGTTACTAATGAACAATACCACATAGATAGGGTGAATTATCTAGACCTACTAGATGAGTGCAGACAATAGGTGTTCAATCACCTCAAAGTGTATCAAGAACGTATGTCCAAAGGTTACAATAAAAATGTCAAACCATGCAAATTTGAAGTAGGAGATCTTGTCCTCAAGGAGAATCCTAAGAACCAGCCTAACAGGGAGCAGAAAGGAAAGTTTGAACCTAACTAGATGGGACCTTATGTTATCACTACTAATTTTGAGACTGGAGCTTATCAGTTAGCTACACCTAAGGGAGACGTTCTTCTAGATCCTATCAACACTGTATATTTGAAGCGGTTCTATGCTTAATGTTTGGCTAGCAGAGCCTATACAACAAATAGTTCTTGCAAAATACCAAAAACATTCAGAAAATTGATCCTAAGGAAATCCAAAAATAGTGGAAAAGATCCTACAAAGAGGGTATCCTTGGTGAAAACCTGGTAAATAGGTGCCTTGATACTACAAAAACATTCAAAAAAGCAAAAATAGCAAAAAAATTAAAAAATAAAAAAAGTCCCTTGATGAGCACCTGGTAAAATAGGCATCTTGGTAGAAAAAAGAAAAAGAAAGAAAAAGATCTTGCCAAGTGGTGAAAACCTAGCCATCAGGCATCACTTGTGTTCTACGCTCCATCTATCAATGCACTATTGATACTAGGCCTTCATAATTTTGTTTGTGTTCATGCGCTGACTTCATCTTCCTAAATGACTATCTTATCCTCGCTTGGGATTTGTCTATCTTTACGTCTTAGGAATAAGTTATTCTGCACTAGGGACATATTTGCTGGCATGGTAGGTTATGGTTGCTAGGTTGCTCTAGGATGGTTTGCCTCACAAACACAATGTTTCTTGATACATGCAAAACAATGTCACTTTCCAAAACAAGGGTGTCTTTTCAAAACATCAAACATGACATTTACATTAACGGAGTTCCTACAGGGCTATATTGGATTACAAACATGAACAAATTATTCTATCAATGCACAGATGTGGAAACAACCTATTGCTTGTATTACAATTTTCTGATTGATGAATCTCCACTGTTTTTGACATACGAATGAACAAGTACTACTTAAACACATAGTTTGCTAATGGTTTGATTATGATTCTTTTATGTCCTGATGATATTTTCAACTAGGGGCATCTAGGTAATTATAAATTTTATTTGATTGATTCTCAATTGATAATTTATTATCTTCTTAGTTGCTGAATGACATTCACACAAAGACAAAGAGTCACAAGGATAGGGGGCATAATGTTTTCTTGATTTTCTATGTATGTTGATTGTTCCAAATGATCCTATAAATTTTACCTAACTTGGATGTTTATGGTAAGAGCTGCTACTATGGGTGGATAGCCGCATATATCTCGATTTTCGTTATGTGTAAACTACGGTGAGTTTGAAACAATTTCCTTGTCTATTTTCTGATCTAGATTCTCACTAAGGTATACAAATCATAATGTACCCAAGGATATGAATTTTCAAGGTCATTGCGGGTCTAATATCTTGCTTCAAACAGAATCTGGTATATTAAAAGGAAGGTGACCATTTTGTTATCCTGGCTTCTATGCCTTGATGCCTAAGTCTATTTTCGACATTTCAATAAAACATAGTATTCATACTTTCATAATATCAGTAGGTATTAGTGATGGTTGTACTATCAGGTGGTATCCATTCTAAAAAGTGCCCAATGATGATAAAAATGTTGCAATATTTTTTAATTAGTGACAAGTCCTAAGAGTCTGCATATAGCTGCATTTAGAAATTGCATGGTGCATTTATGAAAGAAATAACAACATAAGGAATTTTGTGCTCAAAAATGATTTCTGTCTTCTTCTAAAACCAAGTTAATAACATCATCCATATTACTAATATCAAATTTTGTTGCACATCCATAGTATACATTTTTGCATTCATTAAAAAGAAGAAACAATAAAATACAAAAATAAAGCATCCATGTGTTGCATTTTTACTTTTTCATCCTAAAGTGCATCCATACATCTATTTGGCATAACCAAAAAAATCAAAAGAAACATAAATTTGCATTTTCACATGAGTATCATTTAAAAACATATTTATATCAGTAATGACTCATCACATCCAATCATAAAATGATGTTATCATCTAAAAACTAACTCATCAAGAGACCAAGATATCATCACATGTGCAAGATACATTTATCACATCTTTGAAAGCAAAGGGAACTCATGAAACATGTTAGAACCAGGAAGCTGCATCAGATACATATATCATCGTAACATGGTACATATCAAATATGGAATAACATGCATAAAGAGTATCAGTGAGCCAAAAATGAATCAGATATACATGTATGAATGTCATATACAAAAGGGGGGATCTCAGTAGGATCCAGATATACAAATATAATGTCAAAGATACACATGTCATGAAAATGATACAAAATATCAACTCTATCCCGCCCCCTCTCCCTGGTCAGGAGGAGGAGGAGGAGGTGGTACAAAAGGAGCTACTGGAGGAGGCATGGTCCCCTCTGACTACTGAGTCACTCATGAGAAGGAAGGTGCTCTTTGACCCTTTGGAACTACTGCATGATACAAGGCATAATAGTATGTAACCCTCTATCCCTGATGGACCGATGTCTGAGCATGTGCATCTCTCTCTGCTCTCAGCTGCTCAAGCTGTATATCCCTATCCGCCAGTAAGGAATCAACAATAGTAATTCTGGCCTCCAAGGCTATAATCCTGGCTCAGAGTTTCTCTCTCTCCTTCTCACATCTAGATAGCGGATCTCCATCTCTACCTGTATCCTGCTTCTGGGACCTATCCTATCCTCTATCCTGTGGTCTATCTTGTGACCCCTGCTATCTCTATCTATACTTGTCCCTAGTAAGGAGAAGATTGGGATCTCTCTGGGGAGCTACAAATATGAACTGGGTATGCCGACCCTCTCCACTGCCACTGGCTACCCCTATATCGACAGCCTCACCGCCACCACCTCTATCATCTCCATCATGACCATCATCGGGAGGAGGATGTCTGCCATCTCTGTCACCATCCTTGCCACCATCATGGCTTCCATGTCTTTTGGGAGCCCTATCTCTCTATGCACCTCCCCTACCCCTGACTGGTCGATCATCAGGATCATAGTCTAAGGGCTCCTCTATACAAGGAATAATCTCCTCAGGAACAGTGAACCAAGGAAAATGGTACTGAAGTCTCTCAGTAACATATCCATCTAACAAATTTGCATCATCTACATCATGATAGAGATCCTAGTCTACTGCCACCATATCCTGAATCTCCTAGTATGTTGTCTCATACGTCAACTATGCACCCCATAATGGTGTCTCATCTTTGGTCTGGGCATATACAACAATATCCTCTGTCTTGCCCTATCAACAACCATACTGCCTCAACACTCTGGTAATCATGAACCACTCTATGACATATCTGGTCTTGCTAATAAGATATCAGCTCTAACACAAGTAAGGCACCTGCCGGGTGTCTGAGGTCCACACCTCACAATCTAAATATGGTTGCCAAATGACCTCTGTCATATCATCGAATAAATGGTGCCAGTACTCAATCTTGCCCAGATGGGGCTGCTGAAGAAGACCTGCATACATATAAACATAGGTCTACTCTGGAGCCCTCTGTCTATCTACAATTGGCCATGTCATAGGGATGTGCTCCTAGGCCCAGATCTGGAGGATCATAATGCCTACAGTCATGCTCCGCGTATAGTGGTAAACTATCTCATGTATCTCTTTGTACATGTGGGCTAAGATACAACTGCCCCAAGAAAATCACCGGGGTGACCATCTACTCTATCATGTCTACCCAGCCAACCATAAATCTATTCTGGCCCCTATCAGGAATCAGGATGCCACCTACTAGACCTGCTAGATAAATAGATAAATGATCATAATGATCAACCATGTAATCCCAAGATAGATATCTCCAGTCTATGGTGTCATCTTGGAAATATCTTCGTGCAGCACCAATCACCACAGCCACCATCGACTCAAATCATACCTCATGACCGATCATCGGTACCCAAAGTATCCTCCAGACATCCTCATGAGTCACTGTGATCTCTCCAGTAGGTAAATGAAAGGTGTTGTTCTTTGAATGCCATCTCTCGACAAGAGCAGTCAACAACCCATGGTTTACCCTGATCTAGGGTAAACCCATCAACGACTGCAATCTACGTCAGATCACGGTAGTCTACTCCTCATCTAACAATTGTCCAGACAATGCAAGTACATGCATCGGGTAAGTGCCGCAAAATGTGACTACCTCAAACTGGGCCTATTTTGGACAAAAATGACAATAGATGAGTATCCTATCTACAACACATGGATAGACTCCTAATCAGCTAAGTAAATCCAAGTTCGCAAGACACAAACGGATCAAACCAATTGAAATTCTAAGTTTTCTGCCAGAAATAATTCTGAAATAGAAGGATGCGATCCATTCTGCCAGATGTGATCCTAGAAATATAGGATGCGACTGAGTTTACATGATGTGATCCCTGAAATATGGGATGTGATCCTAAATGTGAGATGCGACCCTAAGCAAACGGGGTGCGATGCACTAATGGTTTTCTCCTAAAAACATGGAAAAAATAATGCAAATGGATGCGATCTGGGAAATACCGGATGCGACGCAGGAATTTGAAAAAACTGGATGTGATTCGGGAAAAACTAGATGCGACACAGGATTCACAGGTTGCGATCTAGAATCTCGGATATGAATCAAAATGAAAAGGGGTGTAAAAGCCACAAAAATGCATAAAATTGAAAATTGCAAAATTCACAGGGTAGTTTATCGAGCACTTATCAGTGGTGGGTAGTCGGCTGGACACTGATGTCGATGGATCATCTCAAAATGGTCCTCCCTCATAGGGACTACCATCTTCTCTACAAATCTCTCTGAATTACTATGGAGGAAAGTGAAAATGAATAGTGAAATGGTAATTTTGGAGGCTTATATTAGTCTTTTGAGTCATTTAGGAGTTTCGAAACTTCTCCCAGACAACTACAACTACATTTCTGTTCTCTTTCTGATAAATCAGGAACCAAATTGAAGGTGCAAAAGATGTTTTTAGAAGCCTAGTGCCCTTCTTACGACAGTTTCATAAAATTATAGATTTGCTTCATTTGTTCCAAACATCGGTCAATACTGCACATTTTATCATACATCTTGGTCTAACATCATTTTATCAGTCTTATCACTCACATTTTCATATAATTAACTTGGTAATTGTGTGTTTATTTTTAAACACACCTTCTTTTCTCACTTCTAATCCATTCTTTCTTGTCCTAAATGCTTCCTACAAGTGATAAGTTCTTTCAACTGAGGGATTTATTCTTTTCCTTTAATTTCATTCCCGAGGGGGCATGATCACACTATCTTTAATTAACTTTTTGCTCAAAACTGTATTAAAAACAACTTCAATATCAAACAAACTAGGGGCATAATAGTTTCCTTGACTAAGTCAGAACTGTTGAATAAAAATCTTTGGTTCTCATGAGCTGGATATCTTATGTTTCCTCATTTTAGAAGATTTTTATTAAAAACTCCTGGCAGCTTCGTACTGGCTTTTGGGACGACAACCAAGTTCAGAATCAGTATTATCAATTTTTGGACGACAACCAAGTTTAGAATTGGTATCTTTAAAATATTTTATTAATTTTTGGATGACAACCAAGTTCAAAATCAATTCTATCAAGTTTGGTTCAATCAAGTGAGAGACTGATCTCACCAACATTTTGTTCAACAACCAAGAACGAGATTGTCAATCTTTCTGAAGTCAAAATCGAAAACTTTCTTTGAATCAATGTGCTGCTTGCACATTAATTCAAAGAGGGGCAAATGTAACCACTTGAATTTGGTCTGTTCTGACTATGGACCCTATTTGCCCTAAGTGTGATCATACCCTCGATTATGTCCAAACAACCCTATTACTACTTGGCATAATTCTTCAAATCAATTTAATATCCTAGGTGATTTTTATCACTAATTTATATTAAATATTATAGCCATATGATTCAAATCAATTCAAACCGTTTAAATCAAACCAAATTCAGACATGGCTATAGTATTTAATTATAAAGAAATTAAATAAATCCATAAATCAATTACCCACTTGCAAAAAACCCATTCCCCTAGCCTATTTAATTTAATTGAAATGGCTATAGTCCCCTAATTATTAAAAGGCAATTAAATTTTTTAAATAATTAAATTCCTATTTTTGAATGAATTAAATAAGTTTAATTTATTTAATTAATATTCCCCTAAACCCCAACCAAACCTATCTCAACCACTTCTACCCTGGGTTCTAACCCTTCTCAACCCATTCACCCTTGCTAATCTAATCCTAATCCTAATTCTAACCCTAACCCACCTCTTAATGTTTTCACATTCCATTAAGGAATGATTAGAAACTCAACCCACTTGAGAAAGTCAAATTTCTCAAGCATGACTTTCCTAAGGAACCAACTTGCCAAGTTGAGTCTTACACCCTCCCCATGCTTCTTTAAGGCTTTCATTAATGCCTCATTAATAAAAATTCCTTAAGCCTATGTCTACTCCATGCCTCATTAATGCTCAAGGAATTAATGGTTCTTACACCACCATTAATGAGTCCCTCAACTCATTAATGAGCCTTGTCTCCCCTCTCTCTCTCTCATTCTTCTATAAATAGAAGCCATTTTTGAGAGCAATTAAGCCTTCATCTCATATTGTAAATGCATTTTTATACTGTTAGATTAACCTTCGACTCATATTTCATTTCATAGTCTATACTTTGGCATTGTTATTATCTCCATTCTTAGAGCTTGAATACATGCTTTCTCATCATTTAGCTTATTTTAAACTAAAATCCTTCATGCTAAGTCGTATATGTCACTGATGGTAGCATAATTTGAGGGCTATTATGTTACTAATCACACTCTTCTTAGTTAGAAGGAAATAGGTCAATATTAGTTGGTTTTACATGCTTATCTAACTTTTTTGAGCTAATAAAATGATCTATTGAAGTGTTGTGTTGCAGATAATAGGTGCACAAATATACACACACAGGAGGGACCCTTATGCATTTTGCAAGGATGTTGTCTGCCCAAACACAAATAGGTATGAGCTCTTCATGTATCTCTATAAAAATAGATTGAGAGGCCCTCCTGTTTCAAACCCATGGGATAGGAACTTGGGAAAGTTGATAGTACCTAAGGTATTTCTGGATATAGACCTCATGAAAGTGCTAATTGAAGCATACAATCTAGTGACACAAGCTTTCCATAGGAAGGACAAGTCTATACTCTCCATGTTAAACAGAGCAACTTTTATTCAAGATTTCAACCTTCAGGGAGCTATGAGCATGGATATTGACCTAACAAAAGAGGAGGACCTATTTCATAGACAGAAAAGTTACTACACTAGAAAGGTTATGAGGAAGCATATTCCTAGACAAATTAAAGAGGCAGGGTTGTTTTCGAAGAAGGTTAGGATTCAATTGATATTGAGATCTTTTTTACCTATTTCTAGAATACCATCTATGGTCTAATGAAAGTTATTAGAATAGATGGAGGTTTGACAGTGACTCCTGACATTTATGTCATGGCTACAAATGTTCAGGACCTGTACACCAACAAGGAGTTTCATTATGTGGGGCACATAATCAATGTAATGCACACTGAGTTGATGACGGAAAAGACTGATTTGAAAAGCTTCAAGTTCAATCACTAATCCATGCTAATGCACATGATCCTCTATTGCAATATTGGCTACATCAACCCAAATTTCATCAATGAGACTGAGAATGCAGGAAGACTTGTTCCACTTTAGCTCTGGACCAGGTTATGGGATAGAAGTCACCATTTCTCTATTTCCATTTCTTTTTATAGTGATTTTTTGGATCTTATAATGAACATGTTAGGTATTGTGAGGAATAGATTTCCTTTACTAGTTAGAAAATTGCTTAGACCCCTAGAATTTAAAATTTACAATGAAATTAACCACAATTGGGGTGATATATTTTTTTAATAATTTTTCTGTTATAAGAGTGTATTCTTTCCCTCAACCTCCACACTTACTACCAAAATATGTCCCAGAAAGATTGGCAATAGTAAAATTCCTATGGCAACTTATCATGATCGATAGAGGACACTTAGGCCCTAAAAGACATAAGGGAACCTTTATGGTAAAGAGGTTCCAAATAGGGGATTTCTCTATAGGTAAAGATGATGTGGACCAAATCCATGAATTCCTGAGACAATTCAGATTGCCCTGTGCTAAAGCAAGGATGTATGACCCTAAAGACTTCATTAGAGGAGCATTGAGAGAAATGAGGAATCACAATTTGGCTCAAAATCAGCCTATGGCTGATGAGGATGTTATTAGAAATGTGCACAATGAAGATATCTATGAGGAGAGAACCCTTAAATGGCACAATATTGTAAGGGTAGAGGAAGAATTGAAAAAGGTAGACCCTACCTTTCGTTGTTTCTTTCCTGATCTCAAACACATGCCGAGAATTGACATGTGTATAGAGAATTAAAAAAATATTATGTCTAAATTGCTAGACATCCCTTACAAGAAGGAGGAGGATAGAATAAAACCTGAGGAAGTTGAACCTAATGTGGTGTTTATGGTAGAAACAGAACAAGCTGAGCCATCCACATCTGAGCAGGGGCCATCAAAGAAACAAAAGTTGATGAATGTACCACAAAGGGAAAGGAAAAAGGCACTACAAATCCAGCCAAGTAATTGGAAATACTTTGCTGACTTAAGACAAAAAATTTTGACATCACAGGCTGAAGAGGGAGAAAAGGCCCTAGATGAGTTTGAATTAGCTGCAGCTAGATTGGATGACAGGGTCATCCAAGCTAAAGAGTTTATAGATGATGATGAATTCATCAAGTTTGATGAGTTTAAAAGTTTTCTCTTTAGGGTTAATCTGAATGAATTAACATTGTCTTTGAAACTAGGGGAATCACAGGAAAAGACTGTTGAAATGATTGAAAAATTATAGGCCTATGATCCCAATAGTGAAACAATAACTGTGGAGGAGGCAAGAGATCTTGTGAAGAGAAGTGGCATGTTGTTGATCCTTGGATGGGACTTGGAGTCCTCATTCTTAATTGACCAAATCAAGAGGCGAGATAATGTTTTATCTTATGAAGCTTTTGGCCTTGATGGACTATAGAGGGGTTCTAGATTCAATATGGATAGTAAGACACTAGCAGTATGGTGTGTGGCCCCAGAATCTAATAATCCCAGATTGGTTGACATCCAAGACACAACACAGGGTAGCCAATTAATATGGAGGTTGCAGGAGACTACAGGATCAGAGATATAAAATCTCCTACATCATGCATCCTCCATGAATAAGGCAGTGGTTGAGGACTTAGAGAATAGGCTAGCAAGGACATTCAGAGATTATGTGTCAACTAGGAAAAAGTTTGAAGAGGAACTGGAGAAGAATTTTTTCCTAGATACGACTCTGAAGGAGCTAAAATATGAAATAAATAGTCTAAAAAATCAGTCCAAGGCAGTTGCAGAGGGTGGT
This sequence comes from Thuja plicata, assembly GCA_018584345.1. NCBI lineage: Eukaryota > Viridiplantae > Streptophyta > Pinopsida > Cupressales > Cupressaceae > Thuja > Thuja plicata. Next base: position 2,203,553 of record MU225447.1, read on the forward strand.
GATGTTGGGGTCCAAACTGAGTTTGAGGGGGGCTCAGCTCCAGATCTTGCAATAGAGAACATAATAATGGACGTTGATCAGCTTGCTGATACTAGAATTGCTGAAAAGGAGATGTTGAAGAAGGTGCTATTGCACAGAGTAAATGTTTTAAAAGGGAAGTCTCAAATCATTCATAGCACATTCATTTCTTTGCAGGGGGCAGAATATCAATGTTCTAATGCCTTTTCTGTACTAACCCCATTATTTAATACTTGGGGCCCACACTTGCAATTCTTTGAGAGGTTAATTTTACTAATGGGAATTAAATGGAGTTACCTGACAAAATAATTGATGTTAAGGAAATGGTGGTATTAGTAAAGGATTTGTACGCATTTTTCAATGGCAAATTAAATAACATTCAAGCAAAGCTAAATTTTTTTTCTGAAGAGTCTGAAGGATATATCCCTACTATTGTGGACACATAGGGAAAGTTGAAGGACTATCAGGAGTGGGTTGATTCTTTCAACCAAATTTTGGATGCTAGCAAGGTGGATTCTTATTTTGTTGGTGATACTGACATTTCAAATTTTTTTGAAGTTGTGGATGAATTTTACAAGAAGGAGATTGACATGAATAAGTTTTTTGTTGAATCTTGAGCCACAACGGATGCCAAGTGGAACAAAAGCCTTGAAGAATTGGATACAGTTAGAGTGATAAATTGGCCATCAAAGAGGGAAATGGTGGTGTGGGAAAACATTGGAGAGATTCAAGCCTTGTAGTTGTCATTCTACTTTTGGTATTAGATGAAGAGCTAGTAGAGGGAGGTCAGTTAATTCAAATAGGGTATCTTATCTTTGTATTTCACCTGTTGTGGATACACCTTTGGTGCAAACCAAGACTGACACTGAAGAATCTGGGCTGCCAGTTGTCACTCTTATAAATATTTCTAAGCTTATTCTCTTGTAATTTTCTGATAGAAGTCTTTCGTACTATGATCATTATCATTGATCATTTGATGTATAAATTTCAAGGAAGTTAATACAATGATATTTTGTAATTTTCTGATAGAACTTAGAAGTCTCTGGTACTATGATCATTGAATCTTGATCATTGATGTATAAATTTCAAATTTTGAAGGAAGTTAATACAAATATATATTGTAATTTTCTATACCTGTGTAATTTTGTAAAGAGCTCAAGATCGTGATTCGCAGTTGCAGTTGCAATTTGTTTGAAATTGAATGTAATAATAATAATGTATATGTCATATTAATAATAATTATATTAATATTTTATTTTAGGAAATTACTATTAGGAATTTAGGAATTATTAAATTAAGTAAATGAGTATGACAAATAATAAATTTGCATGCCACATGGAAAGCACCGAGGAATGGACTATGACATTTTTCAACGGTCGGATTAATATTTGTCAATTTCTTTAGGAACTTCCGAACCTACGATAGTAATGAATCAAATGATCAAGTGGTTACGGACCTTTGCGAGCATTTATTGTCCATTAGTGTTCGCGGTTACGAAGTTGTGATGAAATATTTTGTGGATTGGCGTAGCTTCGGAAAGGTTAATTAGTTACAAGATCAAACAGTTCAGAGGTTACAAAAGGCTTTATGCAGGACTTCATAATGTTATATGATAATTTATAGCGGAGATGTTAAGAAGACCATCATGACTCACCGTAACTTTGAAAGGGTTCCAAAGGCCTCTAATTTAGATGTACCAAAGTTAAGACAAGGTTAGATGAACTATTTGTGTAACTTCAGAACAAGGCCAGCTTAAGTTGATCAAATTGAATCTAACGGTGTGTGCAAAGCCTTAAAATAAATTTGATCGTGCTTTAAGGTTCAAGGCATTGCGTGGAGCTGCCACGTGTCTAGGTGGGGCCAAGTTGAACGTAACATTTAATTAAAAGGCATCATCTTAGATTAAATCCAATGGTGGGCATAAAGCCTTAAGGATAAGATGTAAGGATAACAACTGTCAAGGCAATGCAAGAGAATGACACCTAGAAATAAGTGGGTTAAATTTGAAAATTCAAGCACTAGTTAAAGCACGATAGCTTGGATCTGATCTAACAGTGGGTGTATTGTCTTGAATGCAAGATGAAGGGAATTAAATCAATGAGGGAATGTGACATGCTACCATGTGTCCCATTATGTAAGCTACAGACCATGCTTAATCAAAAGGTGGTTAGTTAAATACCAGGTAAGTTAAGGATGATCCAGTGGTGGGCGCTTTGCCTTGAAAGAAAGTTGATTAGTTTTTAAGCTTCAAGGCATTGCTCTGTGATGACACGTGTCTCTACCAGATTTAAAGCCATGGATTATTAAAAGAAGTAAAAGTAGAATAGATCTTGAAGATCTAACGATTGGCGTAAAGGCTCAAAGCAAAGTTGCCCGATGGTTAATCTTCAAGGCATTGCGCCATGGTGATGCATGTCCTAGATGCTAGGGCCCATCTGCAGTGTAAAGAAAGATATCCTATGGGTAAGTTAAGGAAGATCAAATGGTAGGTGCAAAGCCTTAAGATGAAACTGCTCACTAGTTATCCTTTGAGGGAATGCGACAAGATGCCACGTGTTGCAGTAGATGAACATTATGAAAGACTTGCTTAGAACTGTTGGATGAGAAAGAAAGGTAGTAAGATCAACATCTATGTTTTAAAATGGAAAAATCTAACAGCAAGTTTGAACTCAACACAAGTAATGGCGAACGTGTGTCACCTGGAAAGTCTGCAATGAATTGAAATTTGAATGCATAAAATGTTGGGTTTTAATTCATCATTCAAAATTATAATTTATTATACATCATCGACGAGTTCCGAAGTGGAGCATTTTTGAAGCGAAGTGTTGTGAAATTTATCAGATCATCTGTTGAATGGGTATTCTTCTGTTTCTGTGATTAAATTTCTTAAAACCTTTGCAAATGTATTAGGGATTATTGCAGTAAATACAAACAGGAATTAGAGATATAATCTGTGGTAAAATTTCAAACCCTACATCACATAATGCCGCCCAGGAGAGAATTCAAGGGAAGGGTGGATTATCAGGAGAGAATGTATGTGACAATTTACTCCAATAGTTGACTAGATCAACTAATGATTACACTAAATTGAAGGAAGAAATCCCTAAAGACCCACGGGTCAGAATTGCAGAGGGATTGTATGACTATGGGAAATGGTTGCAGGATTCCAATATGGGCATAAGGGGATTGGCCCTTTTCATAATTGTTTTTGGCCAGAGGAAATCTTTTGCTCCAAACAGTAATGTTTGGAAATTTGATGTGGGTAAATTGGTAGTACCTGGGGTGTTTATGGATGTGGATTTACTTATGCAGATAGTAGAGAACTATGATGAAATAGCTAGGGTAGTACTGGACAGTAAAGGGCACATCATGATTAGCATAACTGCTGAAGAGATAAGAGAAGTGTTCAGTTTAAATGAACCAGACACCCATATGGATAAAATTGATTTTAATGAATTCAGGGAAATAGACCAAGCTCAAAGGAGCTATCTCAGGGTACCGGAAGGCCCACTAATAGAGTTTTTTGCAAAAGTGGGAGACCTAGTGTTAGTAGGTCCTAACACAAAAGAACCTTTTAAGGTTGATTTTTTCACTCCCAAGGCCAGAGGAGTTTATAGGGCCTTGTGCCAGATCTTTGGGGAAGATGAGGGGAATGAGATGCCAATCCATCTCATGTTTATGATGGTCCAAATCCTACATCGTCACCTTGCCATTATTTTTTATTTTTCCCCATATTTGGCCGAACTGATTCATGAAGGTTTGAAATGTATTCAAAAGTCATACCTCACCAAGCCTTTCACTTGGTATTCTTTACTCATGCACATGTTCCTGTTTAAAGGGGTAGATTATTTTGAAGAAGAGATGAGCCTGTAGAGAATCAATGATGATGAGGATATGCCAGTACAGTTATGGAATGCTAATATGTCATGGGACAATAAGGAGGATAGCTTCATCACATTTGATAGGTGTTTCATAGCTAGGCTCAGAAGGTTACTTATTGGAGATGAGCCTAGAATCCCTATATCACTAATGAAGTTTTTAAGACCCATGGAGCACAATTAGGAGCTCAAAATGGTGCATAACTAGGGGGATGCTATTCTATACCTAGTTTCTACTATGTTTAGAGTGTATGTTTTCAAAGGAGTACCCAATATCCTACCATATAGGTCCCTTTGAAATTAGGATTTGTAGAAATAATCAGGAAAATTGGTGTCCTGCAGGAGGAAGCACTTACAAGGAGAGGAAAAGGGACAATTTTCCCTACTATCACCAATGCCCACCAATTCATCATCACAAAGGGAGGGTGGAAGAGCTTGCAGAATTTCATTGAGCCTTATCACTTAACTACTACCAAGGAAAGATGTGCCGATCTTGAAGCCTTCATAAAGGATATGTTCAGGAAGAAGACTAGATGCTTGGTGTTGGACCACCAATTTAACTTCCTAGAGGATATCATGAGGAATGAGCTTGACATGATTGAGAAAGAAATAAAGAAAGAGAATTGGCTAGCTTATAAGAAAACCCTGGACTTTGTGTAGCATTTTGATAAACTATATGACCCCCTGAGGGAATTTCAAGCTCAGCCATGTGCTAAGAAAATTGATTCATTATTGACAATGTTTGAAGAAATTATGCAAGCATTGAATCAGAAAAGAGAACAAATATTGCAGAAAGAGACAAAAAGGGCTAAAGAAGTATTGAGTAGGATCATTCCTACTAGAGGGGTGCCTCCTGGTAAATATGTTGTATATCAAAGGAAAGGATATAGTGTAGTGGTACCCAAATTAGAAAAGAATACTGATCCAAAGGGTAAGAGGCCACTAGAGGCCAACTCTAGCACATTGCCAAGCCCCAAGAGGCATAGGGTAGGAGAAGAAGCCCAACAAGAATCAAATGTATATTCTCCATCCCAATCTCCCCTACATATAGATGATCAAGGTGTTGCAGAGTAGGTACTATAGATGGGGAATGTTGTTCATATTTTTGTCACCTCTAAAGAATTACAAGAAGGCACACCAGCAGCTCCTAACGTTAGTGAGTTGGACCTTACAGTGGCAGAATATGCCAGAAAGGAATTGGACCCACTTACACAGCAAGCCAGTGACAAGTTTTTGTCTGATGACAATTTTGTTAAGTCCAGGGCCTTTTTACAATTCTTATGGAGAATTCATATAAATGAATTCAAAGAAAAAAGTCAGAAGAAGCAGGAAGAACACCTTGCCAAGGATAAGGAGGAGCTTAAAACTGAAATCAAGAAGGAAATGATGGCCAAGTTTGCCAAAATAACTCCAGATGAGGGGAGGGAACTAGTGAAGAAGGAGGGTGTATTAATAATTCTTGAATGGGACAATGCTGATGCAATTGTCTTTGATGCAATTAGAAAATAAACCACTACAGTGCATGCCACAAAAGCACAAGCTCAACAAGCTTCAAAAGGCATAAAATTTAGTGAAGACCATGCTGCGATAGTAATGTGGTATATTAAGAAGAGAAGCAATAAGGCACCTGATAAAGAAAACCAAGTTGAGCATTCAAGAAATTTGTTGGTTAAGAGAATTGCTGATATAGGGGCTATGGAAGTAGAAAACATCACTCTAGAATCAGAAAAATTTGGGGTGAAAGTAGCCCAAAAGTTGGAGGATGAAAATAAAACCCTACATGAGAGATTTAGCACAATTTTAAAGGGGTACAATGAACATAAATTATCAAATTTGGAGAAGGACAAAATCATAGCCCAGCTAAGGGGTCAATTTCCAATCCAGGCTTCACCCCAAAGAATGATAGTAGCAGAGGCATATCAACACTCTTCCTCTAGCCCAATAATAGAGTTTCCTCCTTCTCCCTCTCCTTCAGGCTTCAGCTTAGAAGCTAAATTGCAATATGAAAAGAATAAATTGATAGTAGAAAGGACAAACTTAGAGAAGGCCAGAAAAAGATGGGATGAAGAAAGCACCAAGTTCAGAGAGAGACCAAATTTTGTAAAATAGTTATATGAGAATAAGTTAAGGACCACCATCATGCACTTTGTTGATAGATTAGATATGACAGCAATTTATTCTCAGGGAAAGAATTTAAGAGGTATAATAAATTCTTACGATAAAGATCAGGTCCAGGTGGATGCCCTCATGAAACAATGGAAGGATAGAAAGGGAAAGCTAAATTCATTTTGTGATGAGAAGAAAAGGAATGATGGTGTGGATATTTTCCTAACCTCTACCTATAAATGTCTGAAATATTTAATTAATCTAGACATTGAGAGGAGTGCAATAATCAGGAAGGCACAAGCCCTAAGAAAAGAATACTCCCATTTACATTTTGAAATATTCCCAGCCATATTTAAAAAGAATGGCCATTTGAAGAGAGAGCCACTATGGAGGGAAGAATTTTGTGATGATATGGCTATTAGGGTAAACAACATAGTAAATATGGATAGTACAGTAGCATTTGTAGAAACAATTGACACTATTCAAGAAGCTAGAGAATTCTTAAATTTTTGGAGGGAATAAATTGAGAGAGCAAAGAGAAATTGGGAGAGGATAAATGGTAACATAAAGGAGATCCTCAATTTTTCATGGCCCAGTGATGAGGTGTTTACTTCATGGAAAGACAGGTTTGCAGCAGGTGCCCCAAAGGAAAAGAATGAAGAGAGTTAACTGATCGGTGGTTTTTCATTTTTGAGTGACAACAACAATTTTATATGGCAGCTACTTAATAGAAGCAAAGAAATTAAAGAGGCCAGGTGGTCAAAAGACAAAGAATTCCAAAAAATTGATCCAAAGCTTGTTGCAATCCTACTCTATAAGAGGATTAACAAGATCATTGGAAAGGGTTGGAAAATTTTGTATTGTAAGCTTATTAAGAAGACATTGTCCTAGTTAAGTGTGATAAATAGAAATAGAGTTGAAAGATCTCTTGCAAATTATTGAAGTTGTTATTTCTGAATACATTTTGTTACTTGTATGCTACTATGCTGGATGTGATTTTCTATACTTGTAACTTAATACAAAGATCCTAGTTCCAATCTCTCCTGTGTCATCTTATCTTGTGAGTTATGAGTTTTCTAATTCATTAGCATAGAATTTATCTGTGTATGTGTATTTTTTAAGAGTTTTGATCAAGGATTAGATTAAATGATGCTCTAATTAATGCATAGATTCATATTTATATGAAGTAAGACCTAAAGTGTAGAAACATTATCAGAGTGTTTGTCAGTTGGTACTTTTCTTGATGTGAAGTAATATTTGGAGTTGGCTACTTCCTAAAATTGGATAGAAGAATAAGAGGTTGTTGTCTTATTGTCACAGCATAAAAAACAACCAACACATTATACATTACAAAAATCATGAATTCAAATTACAAAAATATAAATTGAAATTACAAAAATCATGAACAATACTTACTAGTAATTACTTGTAATAAGAATCAATTTGAAATTGTCAATATTCAAGTCCAACAAGTACAGTAATAACTAAAAGGTAATAAGTATACAATGTATAAATACCTATTAAGTATTAACCAAAATTTGAATGCTAATTCTAATTTCTAAATCACTTCACTCACTCAGTGAGCAGTCTGCAGCTTCTATATCCCACATAGAATCTAGCTCCTGAAATTGACTAGTAGCAAGAGATTCTTCTTCATTCTGAGTTGGGTATTCAAAATCAAAAAAATATTCTTCTTCATTCTGAGTCTGGGACCAAGATCCATCATTTGTCTCAGAACTAGCAGTAGCACCAGTACCACCAAGTTTTGAAGTGTTCAAAAGCCCTCATCTTTCATGCATGGAATTCCAAATTGCCAATGCCCTATCATAAGGAAAGTCTCTAACATTGTACTGTGTTACAAACAACCTCAAGCAAGTTTCCAAATTTCTATATTGTTTGTTTCTGATCTTTGATTTCAAAAACCCCAATGCACTGAAAACTCTTTCATCTTCCACCGACCCCAATATCATTGTTTGACATAAATCAACAAGTTTGAAATATTCTGATATTGAATCACACAATACTTCACTCTGCTCTATCCTTTTCCAAAACCTGGTTATTGCACTAGGTTCAAATGGATTCTCCAAGTTTTTAATATTCAATTTCATACATGATGCAAATTGTCTACATTTTTTTTAAAGATTAGCTGAATCTAAAATTCCTTCAATTGGTTGTCCATTGCAATCTGTATATTTTGAAAACTCTCTGATCAATTCATCAATATTTTTATAAAATATTTGTGCATCATTTTGTTTATCTCTGAAGTTTTTCCAAAATTGAGGAAACACACAACCCATGGCTTCAAGAATTTCTTCTCGAGGGAATCTTTCATGAATCTCACTTGAAATTTGGTAGGAAATTGACTTCAAATTATCACTAACAGATTTAACAATCCTGTCAAAATCATCCCTTTTAACTCGAAGTAGTCTGCCTCGCTTGCCCATCTTAGATTGGTGCATTGGTATTTCATATCCTTTCACAAACACACATAAATCATTTTTTGCATTAAATTGTAAAAAATTCTCAGCATGATTCAAATCTATAATTGTCTACCACCTGAAAAAATTTGGAATTTGAATTGTTGTCATGTCTGATTACAGAAAATCCAGGGCAATGCATGTCATTTTACGTAAACTGATATACTCATGGATATACATAGTTCTATCTTGGGCTTTCTTAACAAGTTTTTTCATTAAATCTAGCATGGGGAGAAGACTAGCTAAACTTAATAGAGTCTCTATATCGCTTAACTTATGTAACAAATCAGGAGCTTTGTCTACTATGAGGCGTTGCTCATATATTAGTCCGATCAAGGATTAATATTATATTAGAGCTCTTTCTAATGGTCCATGCAAAGAGATCCATCTGGTCTCAACATCCTTGAGAAGCTTGTTTCCTAGTGTTACTCCCTCTGAAAAAATCTTAAATTCTGCAAAACATTTTGGACTTCTACAGAAGTAAGAGTGTATCTCACAAACTAGATCTTCAACTTTTGACACTGTAGGAAAATCACTTACAATTTTATTTGATAAATTAATTTGATGGGCCATGCAATGTATGCCAAGGATGTAAGGTGCAATACTAGTTTGTAATCTTTCACAAAGACCATTCCTTTGGCCTTGCATTACTACAGCTCCATCAGCTCCAAAACACACTAGCTTCTTGCCAATTATCAAATCATCCATACCAACAACTTCATTCAAAGAATTCTTCACTTCAAAATATAAGTTTTTTGCTGTTGAATTGCCCCTCATTTTACGAACACACAGTAGATGAGCTTGGCAGACATGTTCTTTTACTATATACACATGCATACAGACCCAAGCAGTGTTATCTACTATAGTAACTTCATCTATGGATAATGAAATGATTCTGGACTATTTTACTTTTTCCTGTAAATTTTGCTTTTCCACTTTAGAAAGACAGTTTTCCATTTCCCATCCAATGTTTGTTGACCAATGTGACATAGGATGGTGAGGAACTCTAAAAAAGGATAATAAATTACCATATTCTGAGAAGTATCTCATAGGACGCCCTCTGGACATAATATGAAAAACAACACTCATCTGAACGGTCCTTGCTAGGTTTGCTTCATTGCCTGCATGTTTAAACCCAGCCTTGATTAGATTTTCACTACTAGCAATTGCTGCCATTTTCTTGTTATGTTCTTCATATTCTATGTGATACTTAACATGAAGACATTCTTCCTTTGATTTCCATCTCACTACTGATATTTCTTGTCTTTCTTTGATCTATTTTTCATAAACCTTACCAATATATTTTCTATAGTGTCAAGATTTAGCTACAACATCTTCTCTCTTTTATTTTTCCAGGTACAAATATTACACCTACATCCGGTTGGTTGTTCATCATTGTTTAGAACTGGTTCAATGAACTAGTACTTTGCTACCCAATAAACCTTAAAATTTCTTGTCATTTCCCACTCTCGCCCCATTTTTACTACCCTTTTTCTTTTCTTCCTACCAACATCATTATTATCTTCATTGCTAGAATTTTCATCCAACTAGTTCTGTGTATCCCTTATAACATCTTCTTTCATGCCACCATTTTTATCCTCATTTGATGCATTTTGATTTTTATTTAACTCAATGACAACCCCAGCTTGTGGTAGTGGTACTGGTGAGCTACTATGAATGGCTTTTGCACTTGCAATTGCAGAAGTTGATGGAGCTGAAACATTGCCAACTCCAAAGAAAGCCTTTATGGTAGTATATTTAAGTTTTGGGCACTTCGATGGCCTCCTAGACCCTTCACTTCCCTGAGAAGTCTTACCCTACCCTTCACTACCCTGATGATCAGGAGTCTTATCCTTGTGTAGCTTTCTAATCCCTTCACTGCCCTGAGCACAGTGACAAGTCCGACTCTCAAGTTCAACCTGCCCTGGCATCTCAATCCCTTCAGTAGCCTGATGATACTTAGGATAGTCACCCTTATCTGACATCTTGACCTCTCACTACTCACTAGGAAATTAATAGCAATACTGTGAAATGTGAACAAATAATTGCTTACCTTGTGGCTTGGTCCAGCTTCCTCTGAATTCTGATTCCCTGAAATGTTGAAAGTGAATCCTCTATTTACTGTTGCAAGATTTCTATTTATAAATCTGGCCCTCCAAACTTTTGTAAGGTGACATGAAAACTATAAGAGTCAAGACTAACAATTTTCATATTAATTTATATCAATGCATGATTCAAATTTCTATTTTTTTAATTCCCAGGCTTTTGGCAAAAATTGGCCGACCTGAATGTAGGAATTAACAAACAATTGGCAAAATATGGTCATGGTAAATATAACAATCAATTAACGATTGGAAAAATAGGTCATAGTCAATATAACAAATAATTAACGGTTGGTGAAATAACCCGTGGTCAATATAACAAATATTTAACGGTTGGTGAAATAGTACGTGGTCAATATAACAAATAATTAATGGTTGGCAAAATAGATCATGATCTATAAAACAATTAATTAATGGGTTGGCCATTTTATAGTTTATACGAAATTCATAATTAATACCCTTGGCGACTAAGAGACTGTTGAAATAACCATGTCACATTGGTTAAAGGTGAATATATTGGTCAACCTCATCAAACGGAAAATCTTACTGGCTATTCCAATGAATATTTAACCGGTACCATGTCAAGATTGGGTGATTTGGGCCAACGTATAACATGCATGATTCACCAATTCTGTAAAAGATATTGCCCAGAATTCACCAAAAGGTGAATATTTTCCACTAAAAATTATGCTGGGAAGCACCTCTACTAGATCATCAACTGTTGAACATCAAATTTCTAGATGAGTCTATATTAATTCTCACGCATCGATCCTAGACTATGTTCTTTGATGGTTCACGTACCCAACAGGGGTCAAGTGCTGGGATACTGTTCATCACACCTCAAAGGTACTCTTTACCAAAAGCATACAAGATGGTGTTTCCTTGTACAAACAACATTACTGAGTACGGAGCCTTGATCAATGGTATGAAGATTTCCCTTGAGTGGTGAGTGGACAAGCTCAATGTCCTTGGAGATTCACAATTATTCATCAATCAAGTAAATGATATCTATCAGACAAAAGATGACAAGTTGGTGCCTTATAAACGGCCGGTTGATGACCTCAAAAAATATTTTGTTCATATCACATTTCAACAGGTTCCAAGGGTAGATAATAAGGTGACAGATGCAATGGTTACTCTTTCTTCCATGCTACAGATGCCAGAAAATAATTTTTGACATGAATTCCTAGTGGAGATGTTACGCTACCTAGCCTATGATTCCCCTAAGTCCTGGATGATCTATTCTATCATTGGCCATGATTCATCCCGCTACCATCATATTTATTCCTACCTTCGTGACCAGATTGTTCTAGACATTTACACCCAGAATGAGAAATGTCACTTAATCTGTAGTGCTTCACACTTTGTCATCATAGCTAATGACTTGTATAGGCAAGGTTCAGATGGTACCCTTCTTAGGTGTTTAGAACCTGATGAGTCCAAACATGCGTTAGTAGAGGTGGATGAAGGCATCTGTGGGTATCACTCTAACATCCTAACACTAGCCCGTAAAATTATTAGAGTTGGTTACTATTGGCCAGATATAGAAAAGAAGCTACATAGTTTGCTAAGTCTTGCAAACAGTGTCAACTACATGGAAATATGATTCATGCTCTAGCCAAGGAGCTTATTCCCTTCATTAATTTTTGGCCATTTCAACAATGGGCCTTTGATTTGGTAGGTCATATTTATCCCTCATCCTCAAATGGACATAATTTCATCATCACAACTACAGACTATTTTACCAAGTGGGTGGAGGTAGTCCCTCTCACTATTGCCAATGGAAAATTGGTAGCAATGTTCATTCTCAACTACATCATCTATAGGTATGGTGTACCCTCAGCAATAATCACTGATAATGGGGGGTAGTTTAAAAACAAGGATTTGACAGAGCTATGCTCTAAGTTTAAAATTACTCAGCACTGGTCTTCCATCTATTATCCTCGGGGTAATGGACAAGCAAAAGCATCAAACAAGACAATCCTTAAAATCTTGCATTACACAGTTCACAACTCTTGATGAGATTGGCATATCCAGATCAATCCAGCTCTCTGGGCATACATGACAAGCATAAGAACACCAACAAGGGCTATGCCCTATGCTTTGGTTTATGGAGCAGATGTGGTGTTACTAATTGAGGTTGAGATTCCTTCTCTACAAGTCTCTCTGAAAGGCCTCATTACTGATGATGATAACAAAATATCTCAGCTACAAGTGCTAGAACTACATGATGAACATCAGCAAGTTGCGTTCAATCACCTTAGAGCATATCAGAAAAGGATGTCCAAGAGCTATAACAAGAAAGTTTTACCAAGGGAATTCTAGGTGGGTGACCTCGTTTTGAGGGAGAACCCTAAAAATCAACAACATCGGGTCTAGAAGGGAAAATTTGAACCAAATTGGCTTGGTCTATATGTTGTCACTGCAATATTTGGGTGTGGTGTCTATCAAATTTCTACTACTGAAGGGGAGCAACTCAAGGAGCCGATCAATGCTCTTCATCTGAAATGGTTCTATAACTGAGACATCTTTATTGTGCTCATGTATATAGTAAAGTCTTGAAAAAATTCTAAAATCAGAAAAATTCCTGAAAAAATGATCATCTTAGTGAAAACCTAGCAATTGGCGCTTTGATGTATCTCCAAAAAAATTATATATTCCAAAAATACAAAAAAAAAAAAAAAATTAAAAAAAAAAAAAAAAAAAAAGAGAAAAGGCGTCATTGATGAAAACCTGACAAATAGGTGTCATGGTAGAAAAAAAAAAAGAATTTATGCCAAGAAGGTGAAAACCTGGTAAACAGGCACCTCTTGTTCCACATTTCTATATCTATTGTAGCACCACTTGGCTTTATACATTTGCTTTCCTTCTATGCTACTTTCCTCCTTGCATTTTCTTTTTTGCATGCTCTCAATTCCCATCAAGACACCAACTTACATGAATTGAAATTGGTCATACTCTTAGGGAAAACCTCTTGGTCTAGGGGGCACTGTCCTATTACCTTTTGGGATCTACTTTGTGACAGTCACCAGTGGTTCTCACTATGTCTACCTACTGTCATTTTTCTTATACTGAGTTCTCTCTCCTTGAGAATCTCCCTAACATCAATCACCAATGGTTCTCCACTACGTTTGCCTACTGATTTCTAGATAGTACTAAAATCTCTTCACTTGAGAATCTCTCTTGCGTCAATCACCAGTGGTTCTCACTGCGTCTTCCTACTGTTTCTTGTACTATTGAGATTGCTCACATCCGTTATATTTGGTGTTATACTCAAATTCTCTATCTATCGATACTCAGTCTTGATGATCCTTTTCTTTAGTTTGTACTTAGCTTCCAGTCACTTTTGTGACACTTTGGTTCCTTTGCGAACCCTACTGACTTGACATTGATTCAGCACCATACACCTAGGGGCAACCAAATCTAGTTGTCCTCACAACATACGTCAAGTCAGTCACTGCTACTAGGGGCATGGGTCCCCTAATCTAATTGCATCATTGGTTTACACCCGAGTCAGTAATCTTGTCACTTCTCAAGGACAACTATCTACTAACACAAACTGGTGTTTCTCAATACCCTAATTCACACAATTTTTTTCAACACTATCTTTGGACACATCTGTGTTTTTCAACACACAACGGATATCACAATGTAAACATCTATCTATAACAATAAAAAACAATGCACTCACAAGAACAATGGTTTTTTTCAACACCCCTTTACTTATACACATCTGAAAAATTTGAAACTGGCTGAGCTATGATTGAATCTTTCTTTGTATGTTGTCTGTTCTCATGGATTTCGTTGATATTTTCTTTTTCTACTACTTTTTGGTGTAGTCCCGATGATCTGGCAACATCAAATAAACATGGTTTATGTGATAAGAGCTCCTACATTAATGCAGAAAGCCTCACATCCATCAATCTTGTTTATTTGTACGCTAAGGTGAGGTCAGAACTATCTCCTTGGCCGTTATTGCTCTGTTTGTTTATGCACAATCGCACTCATGGTTATCTTGGCTTTGAATGCTTTGATACTAGTGTACTCTTGCAACATCAACTGGAAACAATATTCAGGTCATCTTGGATTTTTTTCCCTGGTGCTTATGTTCATTTCCTACATTTTATCCGATGAAAGTCATATTCATATTCTTATTGTCGTAGTGGCACCAGTAAGGATTGTATCGACTCTGATGTTCCAAAAATTCTCTATGATGACAACTATCTGATGGGTCTCACAACCACATCCTAGGGATTGCATCTAGCATAGGATTGCACTTTCATTGCATCTAGCATAGGATTTCACTTTCATTTACATCTAGCATAAGATTTCACGTTCATTCTAGACTTGCATTCTAGACAATGTTTTGGTGTTCACTTCATTGTGTTCTCCTTGATTTGTACGATGAGGAGTTCTCCTTCACCATTCTGGCTTCATCACTACTACCCAAATGTTTGATCCTTTCTCTCACTCTTCAGTTCCAAATTCTTTGAACTGGAATTTAATTTTCAAAAGTGTTCCATTTTTCAGGATCAAAATCAAAATCTGACACTCCTATATCGCTCAAAATCACATTTTAAAATTTTTAGGACCGACGCAATTGGATGCTTGTGCAGTCAACTTTCTGACATCACTTTCTTGTCAGAATCATATCTAATCAAAATTTTCTCAAATCTTCAACTCTTTTCATCAAAATTCACCTATGGTCAACCCTAGTCAAACTTGGTCAACCAGACCTTGAAATCACTCAAAATTGATTCTAAATCTTCCGCATTCTTCCATAATATGTTCTGAGTTCTTCTTGATCTTTGATTCAACATCTATCTACAATTTCTCGCTCTCAATCACCATTATGACGTGTTATCTTTCCATTTCTCTCTCGAGGGGGAAGGCTAATTACATCATTGAATCTATTCTAATCAATCCGATCTAAATTCAAATGTCCTCATTGCTAGGGGCATCTCATCACTTGGGGCATGTCTAGTTTTCGTACCTCAAAGTCAAAACTGGGTGTTCCATGAATTTTAATCAATAGGGGCATCTTTGTTCCTTACATCTTGTCATTCATTAGGTATCAGGGAAATCTAACCTGGATCCCTGAGAATCAAGCTTCATTCTGGAGATGATTTTTAAAATCTCATCATTTAGGTATCTGAGCAATCTAACTCAGGTCCCTAAGAATTAAGCTTTTTTTTGGAGATGGTCCTTTAATATCTCATCTATTGGGAATTGGGGCAATCTAACCCTCACTCCTGAAAATCAAGCTCCGTTCTGGAGATGATTCTGAAACTCGATCTAACCAGTGTCTGGGAAATCTAACCTAGATATTGGGGGACTAAGCTTCGTTCTAGATATATTCCTAAAAATCTCTATGACTATCTTTTTATGGACAGGTATCGGGGGAATCTAACCCTAACTCCTAAAGGTTGAGCCTCATTCTGGGGATAGTCTTTTGAAAGATATCAATCTATTAGGTATCTAAGCAATCTAACTCAGATCCCTGAGCATCAAGCTTCATTCTGGAGATGATTCTCAAAATTTTAATCTATTAGGTATCAGGGCAATCTAACCCAGATTCCTGAGGATCAAGCTTCGTTCTGGAGATGACCCTCAAAAAATCTACTTGACCAGTGTCTTGGAAATCTAACCTAGACTTCGGAGAGTTAAGCTTTGTCCTGGAGATGGCTCTGAAATCTTCATCAATCGATCTTTGCATCATCAATTTTTGAAATCTATTATTTCGTGCTTCAAACATGTGACTATTCTTTGAATCAATGCACTGCTCGCACATCAATTCAAAGAGGGGAAAAATATAATACTCCAAAATTGGCATCTTGCAACCCTACCCAATTTTTTTGCATTTTTATTCTTTTGAATCATCAAATTCCTATTGTACTAGGCAATTCTGAGTTTTGACTGAATCTACTCGACCTAAGTGTCAAATGCAAAAAATCCTAAATTTGCATTAATCATACATTATATTTAATTCCTAAATATCAATTGGCTAAATAAACCCTATGATTGAATTAATTTAATTATGAAGTCCTAGCACTTTAATTAAATTAAATTCACCCCTTTTAGCTAAAACACATGAAAATGAATTAAATAATATTTAATTATTACATAAATATCCTCATTTCAATAATTGAATTTAATTATTCAGATAATTGAGAAAAACATATTTATGAGGTCATATTCTATTTATTTAATTAAATATTCTCTCAAAACTCTTCTCTCCAGTTCAGAAATAGAAACTTGGAATTAACTGTGCTTTAAAGGGAAAGAAAATAGTTAAAAACAAAGAAAAAATAGTTCACTACTTTCTTTTAAAGAAAACTTGCTAATCTGAACTAGTTTTTTTATCTATTTTATTTCAAAAGGAAACTTTCTATTCTGAGCAGACTCTCAGTCTATAAAAGAACTCCCATTTCTCATTCAAGATATGCATTGTTAGAATAAAGAATTGTTGTTGCATTTTAGTTCATAATCTCATTTCTATTAGGCTCATTTTGCAATAGATTAGTTTCATTTTCTTAGAATAATCTTGCATTGCAATCTCTTTCAAATCATGTCATAGTTTAATCTCATTTAGATTAATCTTACATGTTTCATTCTTAGATTAATCTTGCATTGCATTCATGGAGAAAAATCCTCCATTCTTGGATTGGTCTAGGTTGTGAGACTCTCATTCTGAGATCCATTCAAAACCCCGTCTGGATAGGAGGCAACAGTTTGAATCATACATTTTGTATGTGGCTAATGAATAAGGACTATCTTGAAGTGTATGGTTGAATAAGAAGGCCACATTTAACATATACATCGGTTACCTTATCAGAGCCCAAAAGGCCCTCCTAAACTACCCCTAAAGTTAACCCACGTATTTATAAGTCAAGTTGACTATCTAGAAACTTCTAACCTTGGGGTAAGCTTGGGTACTACACATAGGTAACCTTAGTTAACCCTATACTTAACCCTGGTTCCCTGTACTAGCCATGTCAACATTAAATTGCAACAATTGCCAAATTTTGCACATTAAATTAAAACAAATGACATGACTCAATCTCATGAACATTTACAAATCTAATTACACACATACAAACCACATTTACGAATAAACCACATAAACAATGAGGTCCATGTTTCTTTATATAAATAGGACCTTGGAATGCACGAAAATTTACATAGGTTGCAATATTGGGTCCCCAGTTTAGATCCATGGTCAACTTTCCCTGCACACTCATTGCACACATCAATAGGTCCAAAGCAACATGATATGAAAACATAACATGACATCAATAATATACATGCATATAAACCACATCGGCATTAGTACTGAAATAACCTAGCATTGGTTTCCTAAACCAAATTCATCATATTACATTCATACATTTAAACCCAATTAAGCCATCATCATAACTGAAACTGAATCAAAACATAACACATCTCAAGTGTACCCTGATTACATAATAACTTACTGAATACATAACTTAGGATTCAACAGATCCTTAAGCACATAAAAGTCTCCATTAGTCAAATTATGTCAAAGCATAAACTATTGAAAGCATGAATAAAAAGTAGTAAAACTATGACATTCTAATGTAGGTCTCACATCTACCCCCTCTAGGCATGAACGACCTCCTGGAGTTCATCGAAGAGGTGAGGGTACTATGATATCATATGTGTTGTGTCCTCCCAAGAGGCTATAACCTCATCATAGAAATCCCACTGGACCCTAACCTGGTCTAGCTCTCGACCTCAAAGACCCAATGTCTACTGAGCCAATATACAAATTGGCTCCAAAGCCAGCTGCCCATCCAACTCCACCTACACGGCATCCCAATCTATCACATGAGACTCATCATATATATACTTCCTTAGAACTGAAACATGAAACACATCATGGATGTGTGACAGGATAGGTGGCAATGCTAAATGATAATCAACTAGTCCTATCCTCTCAAGGATCTCAAAAGGTCCAAAAAAATGAGGTGCTAGCTTAGAGCCCTTCCCAAAATGGATTGGACTCTTATGCGGTCACACTCTCAAGAAGACTTTGTCTCCAACTAGATAGGCTTGATCAATCCTCTTTGCATCTGCATACTTCTTCTGCCTATCTTGAGCTTCCTCAAGTCGTTGTCTAATCAAAGTCACCTTCTGCTCCATAGCTTTGACTAGCTCAGGACCAATGGAAACTCTATCCTTGATCCTATCCCAAATGAGTGGGGTCCTGCATGGCCTACCATAAAGAACCTGGTAGGGAGGCATACCCAAGGATTTTTGGTGCCCATTTTTATAGGAAAACTCCACTTAGTGTAGGTATTCTTCCCAATGGGTCTGATGGTCCATGACATACATGCAAAGCATGTCCTCTAACACCTGATTGACCCTTTCAGTCTGCCCATCTCTCTTAGGATGATAAGTTGTACTAAAGTTGAGTCTAGTACCCATAGCTGCTTGAAGTTCTCTCCAAAAGGATGAAGTGAAGAGAGAATCTCTATCCGAGATGATCTTATGAGGTATGCCATGAATTCTGACAATATCTCACAAAAACACTTGCGCCACTACTGGTGCGGTAAAGGTAGTACACATAGGGGAAAAGTGAGCCACCTTAGTCAACTTATTGACTGTCACCATGTTGGCATCATGACAATGAGAAGACATCAGAAGACCTACTATAAAATCCATAGATATGCTATCCCATTTCCACACTGGTACCTTATGAGGTTGAAGGAGACCACCTGGATGATAGTGTTCCACCTTCACCCTCTGGCATTCTAGGTATCTAGCTACCATCTCTACAATCTACAATCTCATGTTGGGCCAATGATATAACTACCTCAAGTTGGCATGCATCTTCTTAAATCTGGGATGCGTTGCATAAGGGGCCCTATGAGCCTCTAGCATCACAAAATCTCACACTCCTCCAGAAGAAGGTACATAGATACGCCATCTATGATGCAAGAGTCCATCAGAATCCAAGGTATACTCTAAAAAATTCCCCTCAAGGGGTCTTTGAGATCAGAACAACTCACAAACCTCTACATACATCTCATCCTCATGTAAGTGATGAAGAATGTGATCTCTCAAATCTGTGCCAGTGGACATAGAAGAAAACTCATGTTGTATCCTACTCAAGGCTTCTGCGACCATGTTCTCTTTCCCTTTGATGTAATGGACATCAAAATCATATTCACATAAGAACTCCATCCATCTCCTTTGCCTATCATTAAGGTTCGGCTAAGTGAAGATGTATTAAAGACTCTGATGGTCTGAATGAAGTTTGAACCAATGTCCCAAGAGAAAATGTCACCATCTGACTAAAGCATGCACTATTGCTACAAACTCAAGGTCATGGGTGGGGTAGTTGAGCTCATGAGTCTTTATTTTCCTAGACTCATAGGATATAGCTAGTCCACCTTGGATAGGAACTGCTCCTAAACCATCCAAGGAAGCATCTATGCAAACCACAAAGTCTGATGAAGCCTCTGGCACAACAAGAATGGGTGCACTGGTAAGTGCTCTCTTGAGCTCCTTAAATGCCTTGTCACACTTCTCAGTCCACTCAAAATTCTTTCCCTTTTTCTGATGAGAAGTAATGGGGTGTGCTACACATGAGAAGCCCTTAACAAACCATCTATAGTAACCGGCTAAATCCATGAAAATCCTAACTTTGGTCATAGTGGTAGGTGCTGGCCAATCCATAATGGCATCAATATTTGACGGGTCCACTTAGATCCCATCACCTGAAATAACATGACCTAGGTACTTGACCTCTGATCTGAAGAAGGCACACTTTGACAATATTCCATATAACTGGTTGTCTCTAAGACACTACAAAACTTGCCTCAAGTGTTCCTCGTTCTCTTTCTCATCTTTGGAATATATCAAGATGTCATGGAGAAACACAACTATAAACTTGTCAAGGAAGGTACAAAATGCTCTGTTCATAAGGCTCATGAACACAGCTGGAGAATTTGTAAGGCCGAATGGAACCATAGTGATCTCATAGTGGCCATATCTAGTGCGAAATGCGGTCTTGTGAATATCACTATCCATGATCCTCAACTAAAGGTAACCCGATTTGAGGTCTATCTTTGAGAAGACTCGGGCACCCTACAACTAATCAAATGAGTCATTGATCCTAGGAAGTGGGTACCGATTCTTGATGGTAACTTTGTTCAATTATCGGTAATCCATGCACAATCTAAGTGATCTAGCCTTCTTCTTCACAAAGATAACTGGTGCACCCCAAGGAGAAACACTGGGATGAATGTGTCCTTTCTCTAACAATTCCTCAAGCTGTATCTTGAGCTCATTAAGCTCATTAGTGGTCATCCTATAAGGTGCTCTTGAAACTGGCTTAGCTCTTGGTATGAGATCAATGTGAAAATCAACCTCTCTTTGAGGAGGCATACCAGGTAGCTCTGATGAAAACACATCTGAAAACTCCTGAAGAATGGGGAATTCATCGAGAGAAGTTTCCTTCTCTACCTCTTCTTCCCTATCGCTAATGGTGATGGCATATAACTAGCATCCCTTCCGCATGCATTGCTTAAGATGCATAGCAGATATCACATGGAGGGATACAGGCCTATGGACTCTAGCGATTACTGTATTAGTACCATCATCATCTAAACATTCAGTCCTCTTCTTACAAAAATCTAGCTTGGCTCTATGGGCACTTAGCCAATCCATGCCAAGAACTAGATCGTAAGATCCTAGGGGAGTGAATATGAGATCATCTATGGTGGTCATACCACCAATCTGGATTGAACAATCCTTAACCATCAAGGTCATGGAAGCTCTAGCTCCTGAAGCTAACTTTACTTCCCATCTAACCTCTTGTCTAGTTGCCACTATCCCGCAACGCTCCGCAACTGATGGAGAAATAAAAGGAGTTAGTGGCTCTTGTATCAAAAAGAATAGTAACATCACTACCTCTGATCTTACTTGAGGCCTCAATAATTATAGCCTGGTGCTCTTCCTGGTAGTTTTCTACCATTTTAAAAACCATGTGGGACTTTCCCCTATCTCCAACTATCAGTTCTCAAACCACTGCATGCTGACTACCACCCTCTAGCTACTCTCTAGCTATGTGCCCCGTGGCACCACAAGTGTAACATGGCCCCCATGACTGAACCTGAACACCAAGAGGCCTAGAATACTAAGACCCTGCAGCCCTAGATGAACTGCTATAGCCACCCCTAGAGGAATGCTGTGTCCATGCTAGAGGGGTGTATGGTGCCTGAGGTCTCTGGTCCTTCCTAGGACCCTGTGACTACCACGGCTTGGGCTTAGAGCCCTGCTGAACCTGTGGTGGCCTCTATCATTGGTTCTGCGGAGACTGTTGTGGCTTCTACTATTGTGGGGCCCTGAATGTTCCTATAGAGTTCCTTTGATTCCCCTTCCATGGGGCTTCTGATATCTAGAGACTTGGGATGAGGTATTGTGGTTTTGTGACCTATCCCTATAATCATGTGGGCCCCTGACTATCTCTTCAGCTACTAAGGCCCTGTCCACTATGAACCTTAAGTTCCCTGAAGGTACCATGTGTACCCTATCTAAAATCATGGGATTCAATCCCTTGATGAACCTGTTCGCCTGTAGCTTCTCATGTCCCATGTATTCAACATAGGGTAAGAGATTGAGAAACTTTCCCTCATAATGGGCTACTATGAGTCCCCGTTGCCATAGATCATGGAACTCGTCAATGCGATGCTGCCTGAACTGCTCAGATACATATCACCCCTTGAAGAGCTCGAGGAAAGCTCCCTAAGTGAGGGTATTAATGTGTATGAGTCCCTTGGACTCCTCATGCCTCCACTAAGTGGATGCCTGGTCTCAAAAAAGAAGAATCATGAACCGTTCCCTAAGGTTGCTACCATAATTTTTCAACCCAAAGCACCTTTCCAGGCTTAAAAGCCAAGCCTCTGCTCCTGCCCCATCTGCTTCTCCTATGAAGGGAGGCAGTTTAAACCTCATCATTTTGTGATCTGGTTCCCGATATCGGGGGTGCTCTATCGATTCTCTGGGCACCTCCCCACGGAATACCCTCTTACACTACAATGGACCCTTCCTCCTGATCAGCCTGATTTTCTCCCATTCTAGGAGGTGGGCTCCTACTCCTCTCTCTCTCTCTCCAGATTAAATAGTGGCATACAGTATAGAATGAGCCCGACCAAGTTCTAAAAGGCCAATAGTAGCGTTGTATTAGGATCAGGAGGTGCTTCAGAAGGTGGACTCTAATCCCTCCTATGATTCTCTATCTCGGGTCGTACCTCCACACATACCACGGGGACACATTTCTGACCACGTCCTTGCTGACGGGCCTGACGAGTGATAGGTGGCATCCTACACATTTAAGACAAGGTTTAGTGACAATGTAGTGGGTTAGGTTCCCAATGTTGCTAAACATGGCTCTGATACCAAAATGTCATGCCCAAAAGTTGGGCAAAAACATACAAATAAAATTTTTAAAACATACTAAAAGGAATAGTTATGCTACCTCAAAGGTATAGCAAGTGCATGCAAAATGGTGTAGAGGTGAATGAACAATTAGAAAGGTCAAACTAAGTAGGATAGCTCTAAGTATTATCCTACATGGATCCCTAAACTAGATACTTTGATCGACACGTAAATCGAGATAGTTGACCAAAAGTCAACCTGAGTTGACCAAAAGTCAACTGTAACCCAAAATATGTGAAAGGAAGATACTAGGGATTACTAATCCCTTAGGAAGGATAAGGTGCGCAAATCGAGATAGTTGACCAGAAAGTCAACCCTAGTTGACCAAAAAGTTAACCATCTCCAAAAAGCATGAAACAGGAATCCTAGGGCCTAGCGACTACATGGAACACCTAGTTTGAATATCAAGACGAACTATCAAAAGCTGACCACGATTCACCAAAAGTCAACCGTGCACAAAAAAGGTCAACAAGATACAAAAACATCTATAAAAGGGTAAATCAACACTACAAGGGAGGGGTTTAAACCACACATCGATAAAAGATATTGAATAGTTAATTTAAAATAAATAAACTATTTAATTAAATAACTATCATTTTAAGCCTTATATAAATCCACTGATTGCAAAATTCCAACATCTTAGATCCTACTCAAGTTTTCAATCCCTACTTTAATAGATAAATTAAATATGTATAATAAAACCACTTATAAAATAAATTTGATTAAAATAATATTAAAGTACCATTTAAAACATTATTATATTTATAAAAGATTTATATCTAAATTTATAAGGTAAATCAAACCTATCTACATATTTAATTAATTTAAATATGAGGATAACCTAATTAAGCTAACAAAGCTATTTTCCAAATATAACAAATCTTTATAATAATTCAAAATAAAAAAAATCTAACTAAATATTTTAATACTAAACCGAAATCCTTAATAAATTCCATACTAATAATATATTCCAACTCATAAATGAGTAAATCTTTTTTTTGCAATATTCAATCTATTTAAATCATTTAATACCAAAAAGAATAAAATATATTTAATATCCAAAATAAAACCATATTTAAATCATATCTATAATAGTTTAATTCTAATTTAAATCTAACCTTAAAGCAACCGAAAGAAAACAACCTAAAAGATTTCAAAATATAATGAAAACCCTAAATTATAATGTGCTTTGTTTTTTTTTGCTAGGGAGGCGGCGCTCGAATGGTGAGACACGGCACGACGGAGGGTTCCATCGAAATTCCGCAGAGTGGCTGAGCATAGAGGTGGGGAGCGGTGGTGGTCGCAGGCGGCGGCACCACCGCCCCTGTGTAGATGCAAGGGAGTGGGGGAAAAGGGGACGCCGGGATGGCGGTCCCTCCCCATTGTGCATAGCATAGTGGGTGGCCGTTGCCCCGCGCGGGCCCAGCCCAATGTGAACCCGCGGGTGAGGAGGGCTCCCCCCCCAAAAAACCCCAAAATGTTTTAAAGAAATAAACTTGATACATAGCGCCATGCGCTAAAAAACTTTTCCCCTTTGATTCCTATATTAAATATATACTTTAAAAAAAAATTATGAAATGCTTTAAAACAAATTCAATATTAATTTAAAAATAAAACTATAGTATATATTAAAAAAAAAGATTTTTTTTTTTTTAATGATTGGTGTGAAATTTATGTCTGTAACAAAACAGGGGCATATTGCCAATATTATTTTTCAATTTTTATTTGATCAAAGGAATATATATTTTATCCTTATGATATGTGTAGACACCCTAAAATGGACAGGCTTGCAACTTTACATTAAAAACACTAATTTTCATCTATTAATTAATGGTTTTTTAATCATTAATTAATCATCTATTTTCTTCTAAATTCATCTTTCTCAAATCATCTAATCCAATTCTCAAAATTAATTAAATAATTAACTTTATTTAATTAATTAAGCTTTAATTGATTAATTACCATTAATTGATTAATTAAACTCAATTTCCTATAGTTTAAATCAAATATTTAAACTTACTAATTAAATTCTTCCAATTAAATTAATTTCATTTAAATTAATTTAATTTCATCAAATAAAGCAATTCTTAATTAAAAAGAATTCAATTATCTCACATGTTGAAAACAATTGTTAAATAAATGAATTAAATATTCATTTATCTTCAAAGAGATAACTCCAATTACATCACATGGGTTACTCCACCCATCTCTCCAGTTCACATGGGTAACTTCACCCACCTCTTCAGTTCAAAAAGGTA
>MU225447.1:2228956-2248989 GCA_018584345.1 Thuja plicata
ACAGCGTTTCGGAAGGAGTAGAGAGAAACAATAGAAGCTTCAAGCATCGAAGGGTTTGCATTCGTTTGTCTTCCTTTTTATTTTTTGTACATTTTATTGCTCACGTTTCTGTTATTCGTTTAGTAGTTATTGCGTATTGGATTTGCATGCACTTGTGAACCTTGGCTACTAACCCCCACCCTTGGAAAGCTGTGGGAAACCGGAGAGAGAGGCGTACAATATGCATGGAAGGAAATTATTTTTGGAGCATTTTAATTTTTTTGTGATTTTTTCTAGAATTATATTAAGAAAAGAAAAATAAATATCCTCCTCTCAAGAACAACAAGATCCAAACAAAAAAATGAATATAAAATTGCATTTAGATTATAAGGAGTATATCCTTTTTGAGAAAAAGTGAATAATTTATTCAATGAGAGACCTTAGTCACAATTATGAGAATTTTTTTTATTTTATTTTTAAAGCAATTTAATGCCAATCAAACTAAGAATAGATCTTGTACATCTAAAAATAAAAAATCTAAGTTTACTACAATTATCCAAATATTCATCCAAGGAAGTAGATAAACATACAATTTATGAAACTTCCATTTTCTTTTCAACTCAAATAAAAAAGTAAAATTTACAACTTTGGTAGGTTTGTCAAATACACTATGAAATCCAAAGGTACCAGATAATAAGCTATTACAATGAATTCCTTGGGCTCCATACAACCTTTACAAAAAAAAGACTTCAACAATAGGGCTCCCATGATAAAAATTCCAGTGACACTCATCTCCCATCATAGGGTACTCTACAGTCTGATGGGATCAGTTGAAAACCTGTTGGCTAAGGTTGACCATGGAGGCTCACCTCCCAACCTAGGCATTTACAAGGCCACCCCCGAGCTTGGGGATCCAATATGGAACGGGATACAAACAAACATACAAAACTCAACTAACAATCAACATACTCATAGAAATCACCTAAACAAGAAAAATTCCCATGCAAGGTTGAACAAAAGGATAGGTTCCCAAGAGACCTTCCTAAAACAGGTTTACTGGTAGACCTCACTGTAGGAGAAAGCCAAGTGTCACTAATGTAAAACACAAGCCACACATGGGCCTGATATGACCATCTACACAAGATGCAGTCATGAGACGACCTCCTTACCTCTGTCAAACACAAAGCTTTTTTCCGCATGTTTCAAGAATAGGATAATAGTGCCACTTTTAACTGCCTGATTCAAGCTACTGTCATCATGTATCAACTCATCACACGACAACAAATCTGCATATTCTTCATATGAGCTTCCACAAACATTAGGCAAATTTTCATCATAAAATTTTTGTGGCATATATATGTCACAGTCACTAGATAAGAACATACTTTGATATCTGTGACATTTATCCTCCTTCATTTGTAAACCACAACTTAAAGACTCACCATTCAACTGAAAAGGGGGATACTCAATATCTGTCATACTGCTTGGGAAAGCATCATTAGGTCCATTCACATCCATCACTTGCACATCAAAAGAAGATGTACCTTGATCTTTATGCAAAATCTGAGAGGGCTTATCACTTGGAAAAAGATCATCAAACTTAGGACACTCATCAGATATAACATGATAAATCTTCTTAGGATATGGAGCAACAATCTCATCATCAAAAATAGGAGCATCTTGCAGCTTATCACCATCAAACAAGATCAAAGAAAAGTGGTGGGTGGGAGGGAAAATACCGGCACATTCAATTTCTTCCTTTGAAACTTGAGCCACTGATTGACCATCATTAAATAGTTCAAAGGTAGATTTAAAATCGAGACAAGATTCAAAATCTACACTATTCTCTAAATTAGTACTCAACTCCATATTTGGATTTTCCACATCTACTGAATCTGAAACCATACTGAAAACCTCATCATCTGATAGATCAAACTAAATTTTATTGTAGCCTAATGAAGAAGGAGTGCAAGAAGAAACAACATCACATATGTCCAAATCAGAATGCACTAATTCATTTTCCTTGTCAAAATCAACATGTGCTAGACATGAAAGTTCAAAGGTTCTATTTCCTGAATATCTAAGATACTCAAAAGATAAAATCTCTGCAATTTGTTCACTGTGAAGGGAACAACAGTCATCTTCTTCATTTATCTCCTTACTGTCTTCTTTCTTGATGCTGCAATTTTCTTCTTGGTTATAGTCTTGTAGTGAAACCTCTGAAATCATATCTTCTTCTGTAGTGATCTCACTACAAACACTTATGTCTGCATCATAACTATTATCTTGCTGGCTGCATATATCTTCCTCTTTGTCTTGCTGTTCATAAAGCTTTATATCAATATCATAGTCAACAATATCTTCACCAGCAGTAGACTCTTCATCATCACTAAACATATATTTATTTTTATCACTTTCAATATCATTAAATTCAGATTCACTGTCAGATTTATCATCAGCATCTTCAATAAGCTCAGAATTTTCATATTCACTATCATTGCTTTCAACATCTGAGATGTCTTTAGAAGAAGCATCTTCTAAATCCTCTATCCATTCTATAACCTGTTGAAAAAATTCTGCCCTCTGAGAAATTGGTAAATTGCATGTATGGGGAAAACAAAGCTCAACAAATAAATCTGCCCATAGAAGATCCAAAGGACAAAAAATGATACCGTAGCCTTGTAGCTTATTGGTGAATCTTATGAAAAAATCATTTGGTGATTCACCTTCCTCTCTATTCATGTGTCCTTGTAAAAGTAACACCACCTTTTCTTGAAGCCTTTGCCTCAACATATCTGTCTCTGCTTTGATAAGATCAACTTCTGATATAGGATCTTTTAATTCAGATATGTCATGTTCATCACTGTGCTCTTTATCCTCATACTGCTCTTCATCACTAAGCTACTCAAAATCACTAAATCTTTTAGTAAAAGAAGCCTCTAATGCTTCCATGGATTCTATTGAGCCATGAGGTAGGTCTCTAAACCAATCTCTTGCAACATCAACTAAGGATATTACAAAAATTTTCATCAATGCATGCTCATGTGAAATGTTATAACTGTCTACCAAATCAGAAAATTTTTCTAAATGTTTCTCAGCTGACTGTTCACCAAAACCAGCAAACTTTGGCAAACACTCCCTCACCTTTGATGGTATATGATTTGGGTATCTAGGGATACACTCAAAATTGATTTCCCCAAACAAATTATTACCCCTCCAATCACAAGAATATGACATCTTAGCAGTTGAAAAGATCACAAACTGCCTCTTTTTTCCCTCTTACTTAGTGCTGACCATTTAATAGGGAAAACTTATGTATAACTGATTTTCATGGAACAAAAGACTTATCCAATGAAAATAAAAATACTTGGAGTATGAAGAAGTTGCTGCAAACATGTGATTTGAAAACACCTCCAAATCAACCTCAGAATTTCGTAGAGTCGCTACCTCTTTGAAGAGGAAAAGATTTGAAAAGCTGAGAACTTCTTGCCAACTTTGACCTTCTTTAAATCAACAAGTTAAACATCTCCGACATAGAGCTTTTTTATGATTCCTCTAATCATAAAAGTCAAAAATCTGCTGTCCTTCTCACTGCAAGTCCACTTTTCTTTTTTGTAGTCTTTCTTCAATGTGCACACTGGTGCAAATCAGAGCTCAGAGTCGCCACTCACCAGTAGTGAGATTCTTTTGATACTATCATGGAGAAACTTGCAACTTTCAGATACTTTGCAGCAAACAACAGACAGATTTGACTCTTTTTATAAAACATAAGGAATATATCCTTTCTTCTTGTAACACATGACTCTATAACCAGACTCTGGGATATTTCAGCAAAGCAGGGCTATAACTTACTTATACTGACTTAATCACTTTGAATCCCCAGCAGAGTCGCCAATTTGTTAGCACTTTTTCTTGCAACACTTACCTAATGATGACAGTATACCTGGTATACTCGGATGCAACCTCTTTTAGGCAAGAGAAAGGCTAATTTCTAAGGACTGGATAATATCCTTCTACATTTTTGAGCTCCACAGACTCAGGCAGGTTTTACCTTTTAAATATTACTGATATATCAGTCTATGTATTCGGTGGATTGTTTCATTCACTGATTATGAACCAAAAACCTCACTGTAACAACCTATAGAACACTTTAGAGATTGCAATGACTAACTTAAAATAGATTACTATAAGCCAAGCTATGGTTTTGAGAACATAAACTAATGAGACAAGGATTTGCATCCTTCTTCCTTTTGATTTCAAGAGGGATAACCTAATGATTCACTCTCTAAGGAATCACTAAAATGAACACTGTCCTGCTGACATAAGTCCTTGATGAGTTCAACTCATATGTTCTAAGAACTAGATGAAATTGATTAATTTGTGTATGACTGAATGGATAAAACACTTTCTCAACAAACTCTAGATCAGTGCCTATTCCTTGGGCAAAGAGTCAATGAAAATATATGTCCACAATAATAAACTAATGCAATACTGAGGAATGCCTTACAAACTTCATACAATCTAGATTGGATGCCTTATAAACAATCTACTCAACTCAATAATCCTCCATCAGATCTTCACAACTATGTCCTGCTCTCTGAAATCATTTATAAAATTTAACTCTCTCCTTGAGAAAGACTCACAAACGATTAGACACACTACCTTGTAGTAGGTATATTTTAGATGCCTTACAAATGAACTATACTAGAGCATAAACCACAGTTAAAAGAGACAAGACAATAATGAATAGGAACTTCACTGTATTCTCATTAATCCAAGTTGTTTCCAGATATCCAGACAATAAACTCAAAAAGTAAACATGAAATAAAAGTAAGCTTTACAAATAAAATCTCCAAACCAATGGTAACTTGTACTAAACTAGACAAAGACAGGAACAAGAACAAGACCAGGAACTTCCACAGGAACTAGAAAATAGGAACCTAAAATCAGAACCCCCTCCACAGAAAAGAGAAGAGAATAAATAAGAAGAGAAGAAACCCTAATCTTCTTGAGCAATTGACATCTATCTCTCCTCAAATCTGATCTTTTACTCATCTTTCCAAGTCTTCAAAATATCTGATATATCTTTAATAACTGACTCCATCTGTCTGAGAAAATATCTAACTTTATCTTCAAAATATCTCTTTCATTCTTCCACTGAAAAGTCCACCAAATATGATTTCATCTACAAAATATCATTAAAATCTGAGAAAATATCTGCTTACAAAACCTCCCAAAAAGCTCTTTCAAATATGATTTTGTAATAAAATATATGAGCACTTTGTCTTATCCCCTTATGCAAATCTGAATCCAACATCCATCTCAAATTTGCATCAATCCTCCGAGAATCTGATTTAAAATCTAATTTCCAAATATCTCTGAAAAATCTGATTATCTTTTTGTTTATAAAAATCTCCAGGAATGCATATTTATGATATTTGAGATAAAATACCTTTGCCAAGTATGCACTTACCTTTTAAAATCTGCATATTAATTAAATCATTTTGAAATCTTTATTTCTTTCCTATTTTGTCTAGAATCCACCAGAAATTGACATGTGGCACCCTCTGATTTTCTGTTATAAACTAGCTTTTTTACTATGCCTTTAACCCCAGTTACATCTGCACACTGAGTCTCTAAGTCGCTGGAAGTTTTCACTAACCATGGTTAAATCTGGCGACCATGCGACAACCACAGTCTCACGGTCGCAAGCAATTTTTACCTCAACAGTCAACCCTGGGTGACCTCGCGACTGACATCCGGTGGCTAATTCCCATCTAGAGACCACACGACCAGCGGCCATCTCCATGTCATAGCAGTCATCTCTGGCACTCGGCTACTTCGCGAATAACCGCTAGCGGTTAGTCACCAAGTCTCGACGGTTATCTCCTTGGGCAGATAACATCTTGTGACTAGGTGACTAACCGCTAGCGGTAAGTCGCCAAGTCTCAGAATCCTGGTGGTCATCTTCAATTTGCCTCCCAACTGCGCGACTGGGTCCTTCTCACGACCATGCGACCAGCGTCAAGTGTCCGTTTTTGTCAAAATTTGTTTACCTTCCTTTTCAGGCATAGAAACTGAGGTAGTCAGATGACTGGGTGTGCATGGATAGCCTCTTCTTCTTTCTTCAAATCACTATGTTTGCATCTTGGCATATAAACATTTCAAAATGCCACAGCAGGAACAATGTGGGATATTGGTTTTCATGGTTTTAATGCCATTTTCGAAATTCATGTCAAAATACTGTGTACATCCCATGCCTCCATTCCTCCAGCCCTCAAAGACCCACCAAGAGCCTCTAGGCTCTCTTATTTACCTTTAAAGAAAGTGTTTTGATATATAAAGACCAAAAACGGCCACCACAGAGTGAATGTGGCATATTGCAAATTCACTGTTTTTGACTTTTCCTGGGAACTTGCTGAAAAATCTGCTTGCTAATGGCTTTGTTTTATTGCAAATGAAGACCATGAACATGTTTTAATGGCATAGATTCCCCTCCCTATGGATTTAAATATGCAGATTTTACTTTAAAACCTTCAAAAAACCTTCCCCCAAATGTTATCGCAGCCTGCTGGAAATATTGATTTGCAATGTAATTTTTGATTTTAAAGTTTTAAAAAATCTGAAACTTCCCTCCACTCACAACTTCTGCACAGGATATATGCCATCAATTTAAAATTTCAAACATCTCCAATGTGCTGCTTTACTTGGCATGAGACTTCAATTTCGTTTCCAAAACATTCACAACACTGGCTCTTACTCTGCTATCGCAGCCTGTCTGTATTTGCTGTTGAGTTTATATTTAATGTTTTTAAAGAAATCTCCAATTTCTCTCCACTAATATTGTTTTTCATTCTTTGCAAAAAAAACAAAAAAAAAAACCAAACTACCCTTCATAATACTCTACGCAGGCATGGCTGGGAACTTGGCTTTGAAACTCCATTGCAAACTCCCCAAAGCCAGCGCAGCAAATGGCACTTTGTTTTAGTTTTAATGTTTTAGAAAACATAATGCATCCTCCACAAAATACCCCATGTTAGCATAGATTTCCCTTTTGACAGCCATGCGTGGGTATACATTTATACTGGTTGTAGTTTCTGTGCACATTTCAATTGAAAACGCTGGTCATTCACATTGCAATTTGTAATCCTTTGAAAACGTTCTGAATTTTCCTTCAAATTACACATAGCTCCACCAAGGCTTGTCTCTATACTGCACGTGGGATCTCTTGATTCCTTCCGCACGAGCTTCTAGTGCTTTCAACAATATTGGCAGCCCTCTTCTCCTTAACTGGCGCAAGAACATGCTATGAAATTTTGAATGCTTACATATGAAACACGGGTCTCACAGTAATTGTTAAATGACACTAACAAAGGTTGCGAAATTAAGCTTTATATCTACTGCTTTGCATATTGGCATAGGCTTGTGTTCCAATTGATCACCTTCACCCCTCTTTCATATTCTAAAGTCTTAATAATTTTAATTGGGGATGAAGTACAACTGGCATTAAAATATAATTCAGACATGTGGAAAATCTGACAGAATGCTGAACGGTGGATGACATTGATTGTTGCTTTGCATCACTTGAAAACCCTCTTGCAATGTTGCCTCTTTTTTATACTTCCATATTTTAAAACTTCAAACATTAAGTACAAACCGGTGGCCTTTATAATCATTTTGACATTTATGCAGTTCGACCACAATTATGGCAACTGGCCTCAAAAATTCACTGAAACAAGTAATCATACTCTGGCATTTGGCAAAATGATTCATTGATTATCATTTAATACACATGCAAAAGGACTTCACCAGATTCATCTTCAGACACTAGATATAACAGTGCAAACTTAGCCTTCCAGAAAACTCGTGTAGGTGCAAATGCGGAAGCAACATAAATCCCTTGTAGATTGACCCTTGCAAAAATATTGAAACAAGCTCTGAAATTTCACCACTAGGTCACATAGTAGATTCATATGCAATGAGGATGTTTCCACAATCAGACCCTGAAAATATCTTTCAAATAGAAAGATATCACTTATGCAAAATGGCCATTCTGAAAACTTAACTCTTTTCCGCACTACAAACTGAATAAATTGCCTTTGAAACTGAATTTATAGGGTCATCAAAAAGATGTTTCAGAAACTCAACCTCTAGAGCCTGATTGAATGTCACATGTAGAACGTGACCCCTCAATTAACTTATTCTGAAAACAAACAGTTCAACTGATACCAATCTGCAAAAATAGCACCCTAAACACTTTCTGAACCAAAGCACAACAGATATGTAGAAATTGGGTTTGGAATCGGCAAAGAAAAGTGATCTACCGGATTGGTCAAAGTTTGGAAATCTTTAGATGAGTTCATTCCTAGGTCTACAATATAGATCAACCTTCAATTATTCTTGACCTCAGACCGGGTGAAAATAAGGAAACCACAAAGTATGCCATTTAATTCTGACTTCTGCATTTTCAGTGAAACCTCAATAAGAAACAGAAAGGTTCTGGAAAAGTGGATAAATGGATTGGAAAGAATATGTAAATCCTCAGGTGAGTACACTCCTATGTTTGCAATACAAGGGACAAGTTAATTATCCAAAATGTTCACCCGGGTATAGATTTTCAAGAGCTCAAAGTGGACAACTTAGCAATTCTATACTTGAAAACACAGGAAATCAGAATTATTCACCAACGGAATGGTTCTAGAAAACTTGTCATCTGATTTCATAGGGATATACAAACTGGCAATATTGGAGTGTGTGACCACTGGAACACAGTACAAAAGGAATATTCTCAATTGTATCAATTGGTCAAAAGTTATAATGTGTCAAACTGGGCTATTTGGATTTCTACGCAAAATAAAAATGCAAACAGTTCTTGAACAACCAACTTTGGGAAGTATGAAAACCTATCAAATAGATTTGGAATGAGCTGAGATCTAAAACATAAGTTCTCTGATATGTATGTAAGACATTCCTAAAGTGGAAAACTATGAAACTCAACATGGTGCAAGATATTCAGATGCAAAGTAGGCCATTTACAACAGATTGACACTTGAGCAAAAATGCAGAATTAGGTGACCCCCTCAAAATGACTACTTTATAAATATGTCAGAATTGGAATTCAGGAGCTAGGACCCACTGCATATGTCAAATGAAAGGCATTAAAGCCTCTTCCCAATTTGTACCTCATGAAAATCATCCGGGCACCCTTTTCAATCATTCTAACTGAGCCTTCTCACACAAAATTTCAAGGGTACTCACGTTGATTAACTGAAAAATCAAACATGGTCACTCGAAATTTGTTCTAAATTTAGGAGTACCAACATGTCTTTCAACCATCCACATTGACCTAGTCTGTACAGATCCACTTAATTCAATCTCCTCAACTTGGTGTATGAGGTAGTGTTCTTGTGCATTAAAAAAATTGAAGGTAAACACTTTTTTATTTCACACATTAGATGAGGAATTCTTTTCTTCCAATATTTTATATCTTCTTTATGAATTTCTTTGGATGACAACCACCTACAAGGGATTCAAGACACAAAAATATATAAATACAAGACTTTAAAATATATTACTTGTTTGATATTATTGTTTTATATATTGAAAAAATATCACTTCTTACCTCATGTATTTTCTAAGACCATAAATCACTTGTTTGATATTATTGTCAAAGTTCTCTGGGAGTGATAGGGGTAGAAAATACTGCAACAATTATCAACTAATCATTTCATACAATGAAAATTGAATGCAGTTACACAAATATATTGTAAATACAAAAGACTGTGACTTACCTTGATGAAGGTATGTCAATTATGCATTTTCATCCCTGACTCAAAATCATTTTTTTTATATATGAGATTGCTTATATTCGCAACAAATCCTATAGGAAATTGAATTTTTTTATGTCTTCTTTTATGGCATTACTTTTTTTCTCTGTTAATAACCAGGGAAGAGCACTTGCATTAATCCAATCTCCATTGCTACTTGATTCAATGATATTTTTTATTTCTTGATTGGAATCATGAATGTCACTACAAATTTTGCAAAATTTTTCTTTGTCACGCCTTCCATCCAATATTTTCCATAGTTTCTATGTTACATTCTTTCCAATATGCATATTATCAAAAAAATACACAATTTGTAGTTGTTAATAGTAGGCCAGCCTACTAAATTCTTTGGGATAACATTTTAGTCCCTTTGGAAGTTGGTCACTGATGCCTTCACAACCTTCAAGATCATCAACTACATAATTAGCCAACAAAACACAATTGAAATATATAATTTTCAAACATCAACCATTACGTGGAACGATATTACCTCAAATTCTATTATATTCCAACTACCATAGGTGAGGTATCATTCTTCCAGGCTTTGATGTAGTCTCTTCTTTCCCGTTAAAAATATGTTTTTCCGCACTTTGATACTTATGATTTCTGGGGAGGAAGTGCCTATACCCATCAAACACTTGCTTTCTTAAACTTTTGGAATGACGAGATTTCATCTTTGGACTACACATTGGATATGAAAATTTTCCCTTTGTTTGAAGACCTACAAGATAATGATACAATTGGATTAAATATGTCAATTTTTAGAATTAGAATTATCGCGTACAACTAGAATTCACCATAACATACCACAAAAAAGTGTCAACCCTGGAGCATCATGAATTGTCCACACAAGCATTGCATAGAATTGAAAGTGTCTTTGTCCAATTAGTCTAGAGATTTCATACATAGTGAAACCATTCCATAACACCAACAACGTTTGATAAGAGGCGCAATATATACATTCATATATTTCACTTGGTACTTACCTAATTGAATTAACAACAACATCAGATAATTATTGTAGCCATTTCAATCCAAGACTTATAATTACATGTAGATAACTATAAAATAATAAAATACCTGGAACAATCATTGCCAACATAATGTTCTCCCTCTTTATTGACATCCATGGAGGAAGGTTATTGTTGATAACAAAAATAGGCCACACTGAGTAAACAGATCTCATCTCTCCATACGGATTGACATCGTCTGCTACCAGAGAAAGACTGAGATTTTGAGGTTCTTCTTTAAAGTGTGGCCACTTTTCCTCTATGTCCATAAATGATGAACCATCCACAGACATTCAAATAATTTCATCTCAACTCCTGTCGTGTGCATGGTAATCCATAAATTGTGCCAAGCTATTACACCAAAATAATCGTTTCAAACGTGGAATAATGGGGATGTAATGAAGAACCTTGTGAGGCACATTTTTTGTCATTTGATCATCTCGATATCTTCTCATATGGCATTCAAGGCATTATGTTGCATTTTTGTGTTCTTTATGATAAATAATATGATCTTTGGGACAAGCATCTATTGTTTGATACTCCATTCCAATATGTTTCATAGTGGCACATAATTCTTGGTATGAGCGAGGGAGAACATTTGACGGTGGTAACAGAAACAGGCCTATCAATCTACAACAAATAATATAAGTCATTACTATAAACAATATTAATGATACATGTTTCACCTTTTATAGACTATAATGATGTATATGACAAACCTTAGCATATGTAACATTTCTATGTTGTATAAATCATTCATAACCTTCAAATTCATCAACAAAAATACAACAGAGAGAAGAGTGGATTGGGAGCCTTCGTTAAGGGTCATGTTCGCCTTCTCAAGTAGAGGTATATCATGGACGAAATAAATTTCATCCTCATAATAATAATCATCATCATCAACAACAACACCAGTACCAAATGTGTCAACGATCAATGCATTCATACCATCATCTTCAAATGTGTTTCCTGGCGCATAATCATCATCTTCCGTGGGATCATGATCTTCATCTTCAATACTCACACCTCCATGTTCCTCTATATTCACACCCTCATGTTCCTTTGAGATGTGGTGGTCCATATCACATACTACACAAGGGAGATCAACCTATATAAAAATGATGATAATCAAACCTCCTTCCATGGTGTTGTTAGAAATAAATGAGAGTGGGGGGGGTGAATCAGTGGCCTCAAATTTTATCCTTATCTTAACCACCAATCAAATAAACCTCAGATTATTATGTCCCTACAAGATTCATGTCATGAGATATTTATAATGATTAAATGTCTATCGGTTTACCTTGTCTGTCCTTGTTCTCCTTGATTACCAATAGGTAGTAAAACTATTTACCAAAATACGGTAAATGTGTAGAGTATACTGATAAATCCAGAAATGCATATGTGAAATGTAAAATAGTAAAGTAATAAACCATACACACATAATGCATGGATTTTAACGTGGAAATCCTGTTAAGGGAAAAAACCACTGGGACCGGTACCCCAAATTTTCACTCTTCTGAAGTGAGCCCTGTTAAGAGCCAACCATGTTAAAGGTTACAAACACACTATTAGGTGTGACCTTGTTAGAAGATTTTATACATATAGGTTGTCACTTAGTATCAGGTATCTAATGCTACCATCCTTGAATCAGCCTCTCTCTTAGACCATCAATAGGCATCGGGCGTATCCAATGCTACTTTCATGAATCAACCTTTTTGGCATTCCTTGGGATGTACCTCAATATATAGAAGACTGTTAAGTCCTACTCTGTTAAGAGACTTGATGCTTCAATGGTTAAACTGAAACAAAATGACATATTTCTAATGCAACTTGAATTGCAGATTTTTAGATCTACTTAAGTACATTACCTCTTTGATCAATGTATCAATTTAATTCTTTTGTGCTCCATACTTTCTGCTCTATGATGTTGTGCTCACTGTTCATCGATGTCTGCAGAATTCCTTAGCTTTTTTTCAGCTTGATTGATCACTACTGCATGAAGATGTTCTTCATTAATTTCTCTTTAGCATCCTCTTTCTATTCACCCCTGTTCATGTGATGCGAAAATGAATTAAGCTTGTCTCTTATATAGACATAATATTCATTGATTCTTGATTCTTGATTCTTGGTGTGAAAAACAATCCAGCCAATCTGATTTAAAGCATAACTCCTAATTTATCTTGTAGTTATCTTTATGCCAACTGTATAAATCCTTTTTAAATCAATCACTTAGATCTGGTTAAATAAAACAAAGAAAACAACCAGTTAATTCTATCTTTAGCTCTTGCCAGCTAGATATTTTGTCATTTTTTGAACTCTCTGTTCCATCGGTTAACTCTTCAGTTAGTCGTCGGTTACAATTGTTAGTTCCATCGGTGTGACTCCAGTCAGCTTCAGAATCTCCATCCATCGGGAAACTCTATTTTCAACTCATCGGGCATCCTGTGGTTTGCTTCCTCAGGCAACACTATCTTCTTCTCATCAGGTATCACTGTGACTTTTCTTCTTTGTCTTTACCGATGGTGTGCACTCCATTGGTGTTATCTGTCACTTGTGAATACTTTAATTTTATGTATTTCTAAAAGCATAACCTTTGTTCCATTGATTCTCTGAAGTCTTTGGAATTTTGTATATGACTATATAGATGAAATCAAGTTGACATCAATGACAATACAAACCATTAACTGATTTAATGCCTTGCATTATCTTCAACTTAACATTATCAAATATTTAAACAGTTACATGTCATCAATCTCTCCCTTTGGCATTAATGGAAATAAAACTATATTATCACACTATACTATTTCTAATACAATATGAAATACAATTGTTGAGATTCATCAAACTACCAAATAGTTTGTTTTGATTACCGATAAAAATGTCTGACCACCGATAAGCTTTGTTTTAGCTTAGATTTGATTCTTGCAGCTCTCTGTGTTTCTTATTCTGATGTGTTGCGTCCTTCAAATTTGATGTCTTTCTCTCTTGTTAGCAACTCTTCCTTTGTAATAATTCCTTCATACAAATTCTCTCCCTATCGATATGATCTCTCCCTATTGGAGTAATCTGATAATGGATAATCCTTCTTCTATGTTTGAAGACTGTGATAATATGGATACTTTCTCTCCCTTTGACAACAATGCCAAACAAATATCTTACAGATATCTAAAATTAATGTCAAGTGATCTTTCCTCTTCCATTCATAATATATTCCTTGAACTTCCCTTGTCCATCAGCAATACAACAATATGCTATGGTGCTCAGTTTTGATATATATACCTATTGTATATAGATGTAGCTTTGAATTTCTTCCCTTTGCCTACATCAACATGAATGATATTATGATAATAATTAGGCTGATGTAGCCTTCAATCTTTTACTGACTTGTAGACAAGGGTTTGACCCCTAGCCTCTTTCTTAAGTATTCAAATGTATCCTTGGGCAGTGGCTTGGTGAAGATATCGGCCAATTGTTCTTTTGATTGCACATACTCAAGTATCACCTCTTTTTCCTGAACTTACTCTCTTAAGTAACGATACTTAATGGCAATGTGTTTAGTCTTTGCATGCATGATTGGATTCTTGGAATTGTTTATTGCACTAGTGTTATCATAATAGATATTCACTGGTTCTAAGATCTTCATATGCATACCTTCTAGCAACTATTTGATCCATGCAATATTTGAGCAATTTGCAGCAGCAACAACATATTTTGCTTCTGTAGTAGACTGTGAGATGCATCCCTACTTCTTGCTAATCCATGTGACAAGTTTGTCACCCATAAAGAATGCTCCTCCAATTGTGCTCTTCTAGTCATCAAGATTTCAAGCCCAATCAGCATCGGTAAACACCGTTAGTTCAAATTTTCCTTCTCTTCTATACCATAAGCCAAATTCCTCAGTATTCTTCAGATATCTTAGAATTATTTTTACAATAGTCATATGTAATTCCCTGGGGTTAGCAGAAAAACTAGCGATAATTCCTACTACATGTGCAATATCTGGTCTTGTGTGTACAACATACATGAGTTTTCCAATCATTGATCTGTACAAAGTCTGATTTACCTCTATTGTCTTGTCTTCTTTTGTCAACTTACATCTAGTAGCCATTGGTGTTCCAACTGGTTTGGATTCTTCCATCTTGAATATTTTCAAAACCTCTTTGATGTATTTGGACTGTGTAATGAAAATACCTTCTCCTTGTTGCATGATCTAGAGACCAAGAAAGAACTTGATCTCACCAAACATAGACATCTCAAATTCTTTCCTCATCTCATCAGCAAATGATTTTCATAGCTTATCATTGCTTCCAAATATGATTTCATCAACAAATATTTCAGCAATCAAAGTGTTAGCATCAGTATCTTCCTTCAAATAAAGATTATTGTTTTCACTAGTCCTTACAAATCTAGTACTTATTAGATAGGAATGAAGTCATTCATACCAAGCTCTTGGAGCTTGCTTCAATCCATACAAGGCTTTGTGAAGTCTGCATACCATGTCCTTCTTGTCTGGATCAACAAACCCTTCTAGTCGTTCAATGTATACCTCTTCTTTAAGTATTCCATTTAGGAATGCTGACTTGACATCCATTTGGTATACCTTTAATCCTTTATATGCAGTATAAGAAGGAAGTATTATTACTCCTTCTAGCCTAGCAATGGGTGCAAAGGTCTCTCCATAGTCTATACCTTCCTCTTGTGCATACCCTTTGCATACTAGTCTTGCTTTGTTCCTTGTGACTTCTCCATTCTTGTTCAGCTTATTCCTGAATATCCATTTTGTACCGATGATATTCTTGTCATCTATTCTTGGCACAAGTGACCATATTTTGTTCTTCTCAATCTTCTCAATCTCATCATTCATACCACTTATCCATTCTTCATTATCTAGTGCAGAATTGACAGATTTTGGCTCAAACTCACAAATTAAACAATTTGAGTTTAAAGACTTACTTCTTGTTCTTGTACCATCTTTCTTATCTCCTATGATCTAGATCTCTAGATGGTTCCTTCTTACATATATTTGAAGTACAGGTATAGTTCTTTGTCTATCAACTTGATCATTGTTTTGACCTTCATTTTGTTCTTCATTACCTGGCACATTGTTTTGACCATTATCCTGACCATCGGTATATGTAGCTTGATGCTCAGGAGCAATGATTTGTAGCTCAGTAGCTCTCCATTTTTGGTGGGGTAGAGTGTTAGGTTCCTCATTGTAAGTGAACTTATTGTAGTCCTCTGGTTCTTTAGTGCTTTTCTATTCATTCTTCTCTAAAAATTCATCTATCTTTACATTTGCACTTTTAATAACTTTGTTAGAGGCTTTGTTTAGAAATTTGTAAGCCTTACTCTTGGTACAATACCCTAGAAAAATTCCTTCATCAATCTTGGAGTCAATTTTTCCATTTCTATCATCTTTTAAGATATAACATTGACTGCCAAAAATTTTGAAATAAGTCACATTGGGTGTGTATCCATACCATAGCTCATAAGGTGTCTTCTTGGTGTCTTTCTTCAATTATACTTTGTTCAATTTGTAAATAGCAGTACTGACAGCTTCCCTCTAGAAGATTTGGGTGATTCCTTTCTCTATCATCAGTGTACTTGCATAATCAACTATTGATTTGTTCCTTCTCTCGGCAATCTCATTTTGTTGTGGTGTTCTTGGTGTAGAAACCTGTCTTTTATACCATGCTCATTACAAAAGTTAGTGAATTCAGTTGATATAGACTCACCTCCTCTATCTGATCTTAAAATTTTTAGATCCTTACCACTTTGTTTCTCTACCAAATCCTTATACCATTTAAACATCTTAAATGCTTCAGATTTATCCTTTAGAAACATAACTGTCATCATTCTAGAGTAATCATCAACAAATAGAATAAAGTTTTTATCTCCATAATAACTCTTTGTCATCATGGGTCCACATAAATTAGTATGGACTAATTCTAGAATTGCATTAGATGTAAGGGTCTTTCTCTTGAAACTAGACTTTGTCATTTTACCTTTTTGACAGTTTTTTCACATGATGTTGTTAGGCTTGGTCATTGTTGGTAAGCCTCTGACATTTCTCTTTTTGCTTATTTTTATCATGTTGTCAAAGTTCACATGACACAGTATTTTGTGTCACAACCATATGTCTTCATTTGTAGCAATTAAAAAAGTGGAGTCAGTATCATTCAGATAGAATAAGTTACCTTTTGTCTTCTCACTGGTACCAATCAAGTTTCCAGATTTGTTGAAGATCTTTGCCTTCTTATTTTCAAATGATACTTTGTGACCTGAATTATACAACTAAGAAACACTCAATAGATTATAATTCAATCCATTTACCCATTAAGTATTCTCACACTTTATCTGGTTATTCAACATTATTATTCCTCTACCTTCAACTGGACAAGGTGTGTCATTTCCCATTCTTACTGATCCACCTTTGTAGTATTAAAAAGCCTCAAACTTTTTCTTATCACTGGTCATATGATGGGTGCATCCACTATCTATGATCCAAACATCATTTTTGCTAGTTTTAGATATGACAGTTGTTTCTACATACCTTTCTTCATCATCATCTGAATCATATTTTACAGCCACAAACACCATCTCGATGTCTTCATCAGATTAGGTGTCAGTATCATCATCCTTGCATTTTCTAGGTAGCTTACCTTCTTTCCTTTTTCCTTATAGTCTCAGGTATCTCTTCTTTCTGATTGTTGGTAGCTTCTGTAATCACCTCTGTCGGACTTCTTCTCAAAAGATCTGTCATTACTTCTGTCATATTTTATTTTGTTAGTACATCTTGCAG
The DNA here is from genome assembly GCA_018584345.1 of Thuja plicata. Lineage (NCBI taxonomy): Eukaryota > Viridiplantae > Streptophyta > Pinopsida > Cupressales > Cupressaceae > Thuja > Thuja plicata. Next base: position 2,246,575 of record MU225447.1, read on the forward strand.
CAAAGTGTCCAATCTCTTTATAATTAAATAATACAAGTGATAACTTGCCTTTGTATTTACCTTTTCCTCTCGGCATTCTTCTATCCATAAGTGCTTCTTTTTCATCAGGATAATCTTCTTCACTTTCACTATCACTATATTTTCTAGATGAATGTTTATGACTTGATTTGCTTATCTTCATAGAAGACTTAAATGCAGACTCTAACTTTGGTAAGACACTATTGTCAAAGTTATTCATCTCAAATGAAATCAGTCTACCAATTAAACTATCAAGAGTAACTATATTGTTTGCTACTGCTCTCATTTCTTGAATGGAAGAAACTCTAATAGCATAAGTAGGCAATAAGGTTCTTATAATTTTACTTACCACTGTATCTTCTTCTAGTACACCTCCAACTCCTCGGATAGCATTGACTACCTCTTTAATTCTTGTGCTGTACTAAGTGATTTTTTCTCCTTCTTTCATTTTGAGATCATCAAACTTTCCTCTAAGGCTTTTTTCCTTGGCTCTCAAAACATTTTTGTCACCACCATGTACAAGCTTTAATTTTTCCCACATCTACTTTACATTTTTGCATTCTTTGACATCTTCAAATTCAGCATTAGAGAGTGAGGAAGCAAGATCTATCATCATGTCATTATGTTCATGTTTTTCTCTCATTTTTTAAACTGTTGGTGCTCCTGTGGGCAACACATATTCAGTTTCAAGGAATTGAGTGACATCATTACCAATACCTGATAAGTGGAGTCTTATCCTACTTTTCCATGAAGAAAAATTATCTTTGTTCAACTTGGTCACATCTCGTCTGTTCATCTTGTGATCTTTGACTTAGGTCTTGAAACCTTCCTTCTAAGCACACAAGCTCTGATACCAATTTTTATAAATAACTGAGAGGGGGGTGAATCAGTGGCCTCAAATTTTATCCTTATCTTAATCACCAATAAAATAAACCTTAGATTATTATGTCCCTACAAGATGCATGCCATGAGATACTTATAATGATTAAATGTCTGTCGGTTTACCTTGTCTGTCCTTTTTCTCCTTGATTACCAATAGGCAATAAAACTATTTACCGAAATACAGTAAATGTGCAGAGTATACCAATAAATCCAAAAATGCATATGTGAAATGTAAAATAGTAAAGTAATAAACTATACACACATAATGCATGGATTTTAACGTGAAAACCCTGTTAAGGGAAAAAACCACAGGGACCGGTACACCAAATTTTCACTCTTTTGAAGTGAGCCCTGTTAAGAGCCAACCCTATTAAAGGTTACAAACACGCTGTTAGGTGTGACCTTGTTAGAGGATTTTACACATATAGGTTGTCACTTAGTATCGGGCATCTAATGTTGTCATCCTTGAATCAGCCTCTCTCTTAGACTGTCAATAGGCATCAGGCATATCCAATTCTACTTTCATGAATCAAACTTTTTGGCACTCCTTGGGATGTACCTCAATATATAGAAGATTGTTAAGTCCTGCTCTATTAAGAGACTTGATGCTTCAATGGTTAAACTGAAACAAAGTAACCTATTTCTAATGCAACTTGAATTGCATATTTTTAGATCTACTTAAGTACATTACCTCTTTGATCAATGTATCAATTTAATTCTTTTGTGCTCCATACTTTCTGCTCTGCGATGTTGTGCTCACTATTGGTCAATGTCTGTAGAATTCCTTAGCTCTTCTTCAGCTTGATTGATCAGTACTGCATGAAGATGTTCTTCACCAGTTTCTCTTTAGCATCCTCTTTCTATTCACCCCTGTTCATGTGATGCAGAAATGAATTAAGCTTGTCTCTTATATAGACATAATATTCATTGATTCTTGATTCTTGATCCTTGGCGTGAAAAACCATCCAGCCAATCTGATTTAAAGCATAACTCCTGATTTATCTCGTAGTTATCTTTACGCCAACTGTACAAATCCTTTTTAAATCAATCACTTAGCTTTGGTTGAATAAAGCAAAGAAAACAACTAGTTAAGTCTATCTTTAGCTCTTGCCAGCTAGATATTTTGTCATTTTCTGAACTCTCTGTTCCGTCGGTTAACTCTTCAGTTAGTCATCGGTTACAACTGTCAGTTCTTTCAGTGTGACTCTAGTCAGCTTCAAAATCTCCATCCATTGGGAAACTCTATTTTCAGCTCATCGGGCATCCTATGGTTTTCTTCGTCAGGAAACACTATATTCTGCTTGTCGGGTATCACTATGACTTTTCTTCTTTGTCTTTACTAATGGTGTGCACTCCACCGGTGTTATCTATCATTTAGTGAATACTTGAATTTTATGTATTGCTGAAAGCATAAAATTTGTTCCATTGATTCTCTGAATTCTTTGCCATTTTGTATATGGCCATATAGATGATATCAAGTTGACATCAATGACAATACAAACCATTAACTAATTT
>MU225447.1:2261431-2275716 GCA_018584345.1 Thuja plicata
GGGGGGGGGAGTGGCGGTTGCTCCAGTACTCTGAGGGTTGGCTTGAGTACCATTTTAGAGGATGAGGAGGTGATGGAGGAGGAGGCACCTCAGTTAGTGCGGAGATTGCATCGACGAATAGGTGTTGTTTTGGCTCCGAGAGAGGAGGATAGGGTGGTGATAGAGGATGTAGATGTGGAGATAGGAGATATAGATGTGGAGGCCTTAGACGAGCAGAGTGGAGGGATTATTTCCTCAACTGGTAGTGGCAGTACTGGTAGCAGTATCGGGGAGATTTCAGAGAGTGAGGATGATTCCTGGGTTGTTAGGGTAGAGGAGGTGAGGGTTTGGGGAATAGGACCGAGGAGGGGTATATGGATGTGGCCATGGGGGGTATGGAGGTGGATTCCTCAGAGTTGGAGTGGCTCACTCAGTAGGTACAGGATCTACAGGCTAGACTTTCTTATGTCGATGCACATGCTACTGCGTTGGAGGCCAGGGTGACATTGGCCGAGGGTAGAGAGAGACAGGCTCAAGATGAGGTGCATTCATTCATTGACAATGTTTAGGATGCCTCTCACTGAGATGTTTTGGACTGATACTATAGATTTGGGCATGATGCGTAGAGAGAGATTGAGTACTGGAGGTGCCACTATGAGAGTGCAGTTCCTACCGAGCAGAGAGTGCCCAGTTACACAGCCTCTCAAAGATCTAGTAGGGTGCAAAGATCACAGAGTAGTGGTGTTGGAGCTCTAGGTTCATCATAGAGACTAGCTATTGATATGCCACCCCCTCATCCACCTCCTGGTGAGGGTGGGGGTAGCACATGTTGAATCTTATGCTTCTCATATTTTGTATAATGTGTCATTTTTGTATTGATGTTCATTTGATATACTCTGAGTAGTATCCATTTTTGTATCCTGACACACTGATATTTATTGATATATATGTTGACTACCATCCTTTGTTCAGACTTGTGACTGTTCATTGTACTCAGATATTTTTGATTAATATGAGATGCGGCTAGTGTTTTTGATATGATGTGCATTGGTTTACTTGCTATATGTATGATTCTATATGATTTGGCTTTTTAGATGATGAGATGTATATGCATTATGATTCCTATGATGCAAACTCATAGATGGATGATTTACTTTTCCTATGATACTGACATGTTTATTCAGGATGGTGGATATGAGATGCATGTTTATATGAGATTCTTCTGGATGTATGTGATTTATGATTTACCATGTATGCAACTACTATGTTTTTTTCATTTTATGATCCAATTAAATGGAATGAATGCAATCTATTATGCACAAAATATCTGATTAATGTATGTGTTAATTAGAAAGAAGTTAGTTTGGATAGATGTTTTTTGAGATTGATCTAATAGAAAGGATTTATTTTTTATTTTTTGATAGATATGAATTGATAGAAAGGATGAGTGTCCCAAGTCACTGCCCTTGTTTCCAATATTTGTCATCATTGCATCTTTTTTTGTATTTTCTGAAATTTTGAAGAGAATCCAATGCATCCAGATCACATACCATCTGGATACCGCCACGACCTCTTGATAAGCAGAAGGAGTAGAGAGATTGAATAGAAAGAGAACTTAGTGCACCCAAATATTGACCATCTGGGTGTAGCTATGTTCCTTGTTTGAAAAGAAAGAGAGCCAAAATCACCCAGATATTGACCATCTGGATATCGCTTTGTCCTCTAAATAAACTGAAACAAAGAAACCATGATAGAACTCCTATGCACCCAGAGTCCATCTAGATAACACCGTGAGCTCTTGGTTCTGAAAAGGGAAAGCCAAAGAAAACAAGATAGAACTCCTATGCCCCTAGAGTCCATCTAGATAGCATTGCAATCTCTTGATTGCAACATAAAAGAAAAGACCATAGAAACCAAGATAGAACTCCAACGCACTCAGAGTCCATTTGAATAGAACTGCAAGCTCTTGATTTCTATAAACCAAACAAGAAAAATAAAAGAGAAGGAATGTCCAATTTTTTCCCAGGGTTAAGTTCAGATCATGGAACTACGTGGCTACCAGATAAGTGATAATTCCTACCGCATTTATCCTAAATTATCATGGCCCTAAAATCAAAATGAACATTCAACAAATAGAAATCAAAGAAAATAATTCATGATCTATCATAGCTACTCTCCTCACATGGTGGATCCTGGAGTAGTGTAAGAACATAACCGCGAAATAATTACTGACATCTAACTGACTGACTGACCAAGTAAACATTTTTGGATGCTTCCTTGATGCAGTTGGATTCTCTTGATTGGCTCGACTCTTTGGATAGGCTTGATTGGCTTGATTGCTTGAGTGTGTCTGGTTTCAGTAATAGATTACTCATATAAGATTGACCTATCTGGTTTGAGCATATCCATCACTGTGTAAGACGATTGATATGATTTGATTGATTGATTGTGATCATCTTGGCAGCTGATCAAGCTATGTCAGATGGGCCTCATGCTGGTTCGCAAAGCTCATGATTGTGACAATTGATAGCTTGGCTTGGTCGCCAGTTGCTTGTTGATTGATTTGATAGATTGATAAAGCTGTGTCAGATGAGCCCAATGCTGATTTGCAAAGCTCATGATTGTGACATTGATTGGCTAGGCATGCTCACCCTTTTCTCTCTTGATAACCGAGTTGGTTTTATTGCTTGGGATTTTGCAATTTTTTGAATGTTTTTGATGAAGATTAATTTTCTTAGAACATTTTGATCTTTTTAGGATTTTTGATGAGTTTTCTGACTTTTTTGGATTTTTTTTTAGGACATTTAGAATTGCCCCTAGTCTGGTGGACCATTATTAACCATGGGTAAGTGCTTGATGCTCAAAGGGGAGTGTTCTTTTGTATATAGATTGGGTAGTCATTCTTGCATTGGAAGTGTGCTCAAGCTTTTGATCTTGGAGTTCATTGATGGTGAAGCTAGATTTGAACACTTGACACCTATTTTCTAGGTTTTCACCAAGGTACCTACTCAATAGCACCTATTTACCTAGTTTTCACTGAGAGAGTGATTTTGTTTCTCTTTACTTTTTTTTCTTTTTTGATTTTTTTTTCTATCGCCAAGGCGCCTGTTTGCCGCGTTTTCACCAAGGTAACATTTTGTATTTTCTATTTTTTTTGGTATTTTCTAGATATGTAGATAGGTGCCTTAACCATAGAGATCTCAAGGGTAAAACCTCTTGAGGTGAATGCTATTGATGTATCCAGGGATCTGATCTCCTTCTGGTGTCGCTAGTATGAATGCCCCACTCTGAGTAGAGCTTACAATGACAAATGGTCCTAGCTAGTTAGGCTTGAAATTTCTGGGTTTGATTCGATCTGCTTGGTTCTTTTGATTTTCCATGAGGACAAGGTCTCCTATCTCAAATGTTTGTGACCTCACTTTCTTATGATAGTTCATTCTAAGGCAATTCTGATAGCCTTGTAAGTGGTTGAAGGCATGTTGTCTTCTTTCATCTAGTAACTCTAGTTCACTGACCTTTCCACTCTGTAGTCTTCATCTGTAATCAGGTTCTTCAAATATATTCTTAGGGATGGGATTTCCACTTCGAGGGGTAATACCACCTATGATCCCTAGAATAGGGAGAAAGGAGTGGCTCCTGTAGGTGTTCTCATGCTAGTTTGATATGCCCATAATGCAGGACTAAGTTGTAAATGCTAGTTGCATCCTGATTTGTTCACTATTTTCTTCAAGATTTTCAAAATTGTTTTGTTTGTAGCTTTAGTTTGGTCGTTCCCCTGAGGATAATAAAAGGAAGAGAACCCTTGTTTGATATGAAACTGTTCACATAACTCTTTGACATCTTTTTTTTGGAAAGGCATACCATGATCTGTCAGGATGGTTTGAGGGATCCCGTATCAACAGATGATGTGGTTAAGTATGAAAATTGATATCTGCTTTCCGGTTATGTAAGTGAGTGGAATTGCTTCCACCCACTTAGTGAAGTAATTTGTCATTGCTATGATGTATTTGTGTCCATTTACTGAAGAAGGTGTAATTTTTCCCACCAGGTCAAATCCCCACATAGAAAATGGCAATGGTGATGTGATAGGATTTAGTTCTTGGGCTGGTGCATGGATGAGGTCTCCATGAATCTGACACTATCTACACCTTTGTACATGTTTGTGTGCATCTGTCTCTATTATGGGATAATAGTATCCCATGCGGATGATCTTCTTAGCTAATTTGTTGCCACCTCTGTGGGTTCCACAAATTCCTTCATGTACCTCGTATAGAGCTCTCTAGGATTCTGTGGAAGTGAGACATCGTAGTAGCATTTCGTCTAGAATTTGTCTATATAAAGTAGTTAAGAGGATGGTATACCTAGAGGCTTGGTGGATGAGGGAGTTTCTCTGATTTCTAGACAAGTTGGGAGGTAAGGCACTATCTTGGTACCATGGGTTTTCAGGACCAACAAGGACGCATGTTGATTCTGTGATGGATTCTTGATGTGATGGCACCAATAGTTTCTCTACTAGAAACTGGAATCTTGTTTCATTGCCTAGAATATCAATCAATGATGCTATGGTATCCATCACATATATATCTTTGTTCTATGCTCGTGAGACTTGCTCAAAGAATATGTAATGGAACTTGGTACATAATGTTTCCATCTATGCTCTGTATGGTATTATCTTCTCATCTTTGGTCGTATAATCATTGTTGACTTGATTGATGACCAACTATGAATCTCCAAAGACCTTAAGGTTCTTGATTCTCCATTGAATTGTTATATTTAGACCAATGACCAGTGCTTCATATTCTGCTATGTTTTTTGTGCATGGGAAGTTGAGTCTCAAAGACTTTGGAATTGTATCATGATCTGGAGTGATAAGCACTATCCCCGCCCCCGCACCATGGTTTGTGCACGACCCATCAAAGTATAGTTATCATACCTTGATCACTCATTGTAGTGTCATAATATATTCATTAGGAAAGTTAGAAATAATAGGTTGATGGGCCTAAATGGGTGCCTCTGCTAGTTGATTCATGATCACTTTCCCTTTGATGGCCTTTCTACCTACGTACTCAATGTCAAACTCACTTAAGATCATTACCCACTTCGCAAGTCGTCTGATGAGCACTGTTTTTCTTAGGAGACATTTTAAAGGATCAACATGTGAAATCAACTTTGTTTGGTGACTCAACATATAATGTCTCAGCTTCTGCGAAGCAAGGAAAATTGCAAGGCATGACTTTTCAATTGGCATATAGTTGAGCTCATATCCTACCAATGTTCTTCTTAGATAGTAAATGGCCCTTTCTTTACCTATATCATCATGTTGTACCAGGAGTACACCTAATATTGATTCTGTTGCTGAGATATATAGAAGCAATGGTCTACCTTGGACTGGTGGAGCCAATATAAGAGACTTGAGGAGGTAGTCTTTGAATATTTGGAATTCTTGTTCGCATTGCTCTGTCCATATGAATTTGGTGTCTTTTTGTAGTAAATGTTGGAATGGGTGGCACTTATCTTCTAGTTGAGCTATGAAGTGATTGATTTATTGGAGCCTTCCTTGTAACCCTCTTAGTTGTCTCAGGTTTGATGGTGGAGGCATGTCCAATATTGCTTTAACTTTCTCTGGGTCTACTTCAATGCCTCTATGTGACACTACGAACCCCAGTAGATTTCCTGCTTTGACACCGAATGCACATTTCTTTGGGTTTAAATAGACTTTGTATTCCTACATTCTATCAAAAATTGGTCCCAATACTTGTAGATGATCCTTTCAAAGCATTGACTTGGCTAGTATTTCGTCCACATAGTCTTCCATTATTTTGTGGATGAGATCATGAAATATAGTTTTCATAGCCCTTTGATATGTTGCGCTAGCATTTTTAAGACCAAACGACATGACATTCCAATAGTAAGTGCCCCAAGGACATATGAAAGTTGTTTTATGTTGGTCCTCTGGTGTGATCCTTATCTGATTATACCATGGAAAACCATCCATGAGTGATATCATTTGATGTCCAATGGTTAGATCTACTATCATATCCATGTTGGGTAAAGGAAATTCATCTTTAGGACAAGCTATGTTGAGATCCCTGAAGTCTATTCAAATCCGTATCTGACCACTGTGCTTTGTAATTGGTACCAAGTTAGATATCCAGTCTATGTATGGTATCAGTCTTATGCACTTAGTGTCCAGGAGCTTCTTCAATTCTACCTTCACTAACAATGCCACACGGGGATGCATCTTTCTTAGCTTCTGTTTGACTGGTTTGGCGTTGGGTAGTAATGGGAGATGATGTAACATGATTTTTGGATCTAATCCTGGTATATCTAAGTAGGACCATGCGAAATTGATCATCCTTGCTTTGAAGAAACTGATGAACAGTTCTCTCTCTTCAGGGGTGAGTGATTTTTCTAAGTATATGTTCTTGGGTTCTTGTCATCTCCCAAATTGACTTCCTCTGTTTCTTCTGCTAGTAATGTCAATTTCTCCTTTTTCAAGGGGAGGAGTTCCTTCTTTCCATCTTCTAGCACCTCAGTGAGGTTTTTGCTAGAAGATACGTCTTGGTTTAGCTTTTCATCATCTTTTTGTTCTTTTTTCCTTTATGGACTGGAAAGAGGAGCCGACTCCTTGAAATATGTCACTCTATTGAGGTCAAGGGTGAAGCCTACCTTGTATTCTCCTGATACCATGCCTTCCCTAAGTCCCATGAAATCAGCAATAGCCTCATGGTTCTTGAAGACATCTAAATCAAGCGGTCCTTGTTGATCCCACTCTATTAGCTCTGGGTGTACAAGATAGATACTTTCATGGTTTTTTGACTCTAGTTGACTGAAAGGGACTACAGATATGGTTCCTACAAAATTGGACTATGATGTGGATGCACCACTTGAGGAATGATAAATGGAATGCTTATCTATGCAGGGTTGTTTGGCAATGGATAGTTGGTCAAATAAGTCTTCTAGGTTTATGATAGTGTCTGACCGAGGGGAATAATCTGGGATCAATGGTTTAGATTTGTGAAGGGATCTCCACTCATACTCGTGGGAGTCAGTCTCGATAGAATGCTTGTTGGATGTCTCACTTCCTTCATTATCATCGATTGCTATGTGGAGGTCTATTCAGGTTTGTGTGGTTCCCTCTTCGACGGGAAACAACTGTGCTAGTATGTTGCTTATCAATACATGTTCTGTGTTGTGCCCCCGGTGCATCTCTTCTATTTTCTCCTAATCAACTTGGATGTCTTGAATTATAGGACTGGTTCTTGGTTTCCCATAGCCCAACCCTCTCTTGTTTCTTTGGGTTGGCGGGAGAGATAATTCCATTTTGTCTTGTTGTCTTGCCCCCAGGCCGGTTGTACCATCATACCCAAATCTTTGTAACATTGTATAACCATTACCATAGTTTGACAGGGGTAGGGTTTGTCAGATTGTCTCTTGTGGGTCTTGGTATAACCATGTACTGATATCTTGTTCAAATGGATTTTCTCCTGCTATGTCTCCCCATCTGACAAAGGTTGTGGGCAGACATCTAAATACAACAGGCTATGGAGTTTCTATTATAATAATAGGTTGTGGCATGCCATAAGTTCTTAGGCTCTGAGGCATGTGCGTGATGGTGAAAGCCTCTTCATATATGTACTCACCATAGCCTTTGTCAGTGATTGATATTTTTCCCACTTTCTATGTGACATCCTTAGGATTTGAATCTGGAGAGGAGGGGATACTTGCATCTTGGTTAATGGCTATCTTTACTACTGTCCATGTGACATCCTTAGGATTTGAATCTAAAGAGGATGGGATGCTTGCATCTTTTTTTGAGGGTACCTGGTTATCAATGTCGGTTTGGACTGCATTAGAGTATTGGAAAGGATTGGGATCTCCCTCTATGATGATTTCCTCTCCCTAGTATGGGAACTTGATGCATTGATGGTACATCGAAGGTACAGCTTGCATTTCATGTATCCAAGGTCTCCCTAGTAGCATGTTGTATCCTAACTGAAGATCTAGGATTTGGAAGGGATTTTTTTTTACCACTGGACCGATACGGACAGGTAGAATGATAATACCTTTAGAGGACCTTTCCTCTTCATCATAAGCTCTGATATTTATCCTCCTTGTAACATCAATGCTTGATTCTGAATAGACCAGTTTCTTGATTAACTTTAGAGTATAGATGTTTAACCCAGTTCCACCATAAACAAGGACCCTAAGGATAGCGATTTTGTGGATTTGGACCAGTAAGTGCAAAGGATCATTATGCAGGGGTTTATGCGGCGGCACATCACGGTCTGTGAATGTGGCATGTTTGTTAGAAGCTATATGGTTAACCATCATTTGGAAGCTCTCAAGTGTTATGTCCCTTGGGATAGCTACATTCTGAAGGGCTTAGTCAAGTGCCAATTTATGCTATGGAGATATGTGCAATAGGTCAAACATGGAGATCTGGGTAGGTGTGCACTTTAGTTGATCCACTATGCTTGGCTGTGGATCTGAGTTTGCTTTAGGATTGGTAGATACAATAGATGAGGATGGTACTCCTTGCAAGATGAATCTAGCACGATCCATTATTACAACACATTTTTTACCTTGGTCTTTGATAGTGATTGTAGCCACATGGCTATCTGAAGGATTAATGCAATTGATAACATTATCACTATTGGCATGTATATAGTTGACTTGTTTTGTCTGTCCACCAGACCTGGAGGCTTTTCCCTTGTTGTGATCATGAAAGGTATCATTGAAGATAGTGTCATTAGTTGTGCCTTTGGTTTGGGTGTTTGTCACATCCATGGCCCCTATGTCAATCAGATCTTTGATAGCGTGTTTCAAACGAAAATAGTTAGACATTTTGTGCCCTTTCACCTGATGAAACTTGTAGAAGTATTTGTCATTATACCATCTTGGTTTGTTTGCATCTTGTTCAAATTCCTTGATTTTAGGGAGAGTGATAGTGTTTGATTGTATCAACTTGTGTAAAGCTGATTCTATCAGCTCTCCTAATGGTGTGAAATCTCATTGCTGGAATTGAAACCGTGGTCTACATTGATTCTATTGTTGACTATTTGACATAGTGGCCGCTTGGGCAGGGGGAGGTTGGTTTTGGGTGTATGCTTGTTGAGCAGGCCCTGTGGGTTGTTGGTTGGCCATAGGTGCACCTTGCAGTGACACCTTAGGTTGTGCGTAATTGACTGTCTTCACATCAATGACACCATTGCTAGTGAAATTTTTGTTTTTGTTCCACCACTTAGCTTTGTCCACTGCATTTTTGTTTGTATTCATTTGTGTTGGATCTGCAAGGATTCCTCGTTTGAATAAGTTCTGCTCACAACAAACTCCTCATTCGATGAGTTGTGTGAAGTTTGGAGCTAACTGTAATTCTGTTGTGAATGGAATGTATGGAATTAGATTGTTAACAAATATGACTATTAGGTCTTGTTCGGGCACATCATATGTTATGCGGTTTTCCATATTCCTCCATATCTGTAGGAACTTCACAAAAGACTCTCCATCCTTCTGTTTGATATCACAAAGCTTCTTGATGCTGACCTTGCGCTTGATGTTATGATGGAAGTGAGCTATGAACTTTTCAGCTTAGTTCACCCCAAGATTAAATGCCATGAGGTAAATGTGAGAACCATTCCATTGCTGGTCCGGCCAAGATTTGTGGGAACAGTCACATTAAATATGTCTCATCATGGGTGACTTCAACGCAACTAGCATAAAAATCTCAGATATGTTCAATAGGGCTGGTATTGCCCCTATATTTAGCAAATTTTGGTACCAAGAAGTGATTTTGGAATGGAGACATGTGGAGAGAATGGTCAAAGGGGTATGGGTATTAATCCTTTGTGGTGTAGAATTTAGTTTTCCCCTGATTTTGCATATCCATCATTTGGGTTTGAAGGGTTTGCATTTGTTGCATTAACATGTCTATTTGATATTGAGGTTGATGTGTGATGACATTCCTCTGTGATGTAGTGGGTATGAGGCTATGCCTTTGTATCCCTTGAGTAGGAACATAGGATTTCATCCTAGGGACTTGATACTGATTTCCCACTGAGTGATTTTGAAATGGGGGCACATGAGTAGCCCATGGTGGGTTTTGATGCATTTTCTATTGGGATTGGGTATGTTGTTGTGGTTGAAACTAGGGTTGATACTGCTGGGGTTGATATTTCTTCTACTGAGGTTGGAATTGAGGCAACTGAAGTTGGGGTTGCTGTTGCGGGGGTTGGATTTGAGGCAACTAAAGTTGGGGTTGTTGTTTCAGGGGTTGGATTTGTGGCAACTAAAGTTGGGTTTGTTGTTGCGGGTGTTGGATTTGTGGCAACTGAAGCTGGGGTTGCTATTATGGAGGTTGGATTGATGCTGGAATGGGAAATGATGTAGGCTTGGGTGGGCATTGACTATAAGTTGTACCTGCAAAGATGGATCCCTGTGGGCATGAGGTGTTTATCCCAAGACTAGTATGAATTGACTGCGGTAGCGGCATAGTTTCATAATAGTTGGTGTTTGGTGGAATGGAAGGCATAGCATGAGAGCTTTATTTCCTCGACCATGTGACCGAAGGAGGGAGCATACTAGTGACCATAGGTGCACTCAATTGTGAGCCTATCATGCTTTGAGTGAAAGATGTGCTAGCCTAGTTTGTGCCATTGGTGTGACTGGGTATCGTTTGTGGCAATGTGGATAATACCAATGGTGGGAAGATTTGAGAAACAATAGGAAATATCTGAGGAGGCTGAGTAGTGTTTTGACCTACGAGAGGGTTTTCAAGCCATATGGTTGATACACTAAATTCAACAGGGAGTTTGAATCCCTTCTTTATTAGCATGGCTAAGAAACGTTCAGGGTTCCTCTCTACAATAGCGTCAACCACTTTTGTGGAATAAGCATCTTTCTCTATATCCTCTAGTTCCTCTTCTATAAAATTTTGGAAAAGAGTTGCCCTACGGGGTTGTTCAATGAATAGAGTAGAACTGGTGTTTACAAAAGGGTGGTCTTCTCTCTCTGTTTCCCAAGCGGGGAATCTATTGATATATGACTCATCAAGTTGTGTTCTAGCCTTTGACCTTGTGTAAGGCCCTCCATGAGGTGTTTGAGACATAGTGTAATGCCCCACCAGGGAACCCAAGAGAGATTAACCTAAAACATGTCACTATGTGTGCTAAATAATTTTTTTTTTAAAGTTAACATAAAGAAACATACAATCATGTGGAAGCGATTACCATTTATACACATGTCTTACACTCACATAGATTACATGACTCAAGGGTCCCATGACATTGAATTACTTAAAGCAAAACACAACTAACAATATAACAAAAGATTCCATCTGAATAAACATATCAAATACAACTCACATAATCATAATTACAAACCTCATGGATAACCATGAAACCACCATAAACTCACATCCACTGCACATGTCACAGGGTATGTGGTAATCACTCTAATCTACTTACTATTATAATTTTCAGCTTAGGTATCACATGCGATACTCTAATACAAGATTACAATAATGAAATTACATAATAAATGATGAAGGAACATAAAGAGCTCATTTGCAAAGAACCATCAAGCACCTGGTACAAGGACGTCGAATCTCAATGGATAAAGAATCACTACCACCCGTCCATATGGAACCACAAAGGTCCACCCCACTGTGCTGAGGAGATAACAACAAATCCCAATCGGATATCCAAAACCAACAAGGTATAACCATTAAGCAAGGGATCATGATAGCTCTCTAATCCAGTGTACTAATCATAACAAAAGGTAAGACCCACTAATCTAGAGGCAACTGAATGTAGGAAATCTAGCATGTGTAAAGGAAGGTGTCATCATGTATGTCTACCCTTAAGTTCAGCCCAGATAATCACAATGGATTTCGGCACCTAAGTGACCATACACAGAGCTAATGTCCTCTCATACTGACAAGGCCCACTAACTATGTCAGATACCTCGTAGGGAAACTAACATCTTCTCCAAGCCATCTTAGCCTATACTAGCACTCAAGCATGGGTGAGGATACATCTTATTAATCCATTTTATGTTTTAAATATGTCTTTAGTTATCACTTATTAAAGAAACTCCACAATAAGCAACCCAGTAGTCTCTTATGGACACAGAACTTATTGCAAGCCACCCCCTATTACACATCTAGGTAACCTACCCTAGGCTCAAAGATCCTAGCAGATCTAGCATAGGTCACAACCCTAGTGTACCCAAAATCTAGTATCCCACACAATCAGGAACGGTCACATATACGTACACACATAGGTACATAATCGAAAGGGTCATCATGGTCAGTTTAGGGTAATAGCATAGAACACACATGCCATAAAGTAACAAAAACATAATTACACCCTCTCAGCCTCTGTATACATCCTAGGTCGTCTAATGCCCCCAACAGTAATACATTCAAACAAAATAGATCCATTAAGATGCATAGGAAATAAAACATCTTAAAAGACTGAAAAATGAACCATAAGCATTTAATCATCCATAGGTAATTCAACTGGAAACATTACTTAATCCAAAATCCACTAAACTCACAATTCATTAAATTTGACTTAATATAATTCATCTTTCTTTCCCAGAGTAAACGTATTATAAATTAATTAAATACAAAATAATCATTGCCAATAACCCTCATTAGTTATATCATAGTTAGTATATTATAAATTAACTAAGTTATCAATTAATCATAACACGCATTACTCATAATTCACTATAACATAACTTAACATAGAAAATAAGGCTTATTAATTTTAATCCATGCAACATATTAATTTGATTTAATAATCATACATTAATTAAAATTCTCACTTAATACATTAAATAACTAATAAAACAATATATAAAAAAAAAACTAATATTAAAAATATTAATTAAACTAAATTAATTTAACAAAACACATTTTTTTTAAATAAATAAAAGTGCACTGGGGGGGACCCCGCGGACCCCACACCCCCTGCCTACCTCCCGCGGAGCATAGCTCCTAGGCGCCAACTGTCGTAGGCAGATTGACTGCTACAGGCAGTCCGGTACTGCCGTAGGCAGTCCGACTATCGTAGGCAGTCCGGCTGCTTACGCAGTCGGCTGCTGCGATACCCGTGGGGTGGTGGGGTTGGGACCCACCCCCCACTAAATTCTTTTTTTGGTTTTTTTAATTTAAATTTTTTTTAAGAAAGAATTTAACACTGCGGTTCAATTTTTTTTCTTTTAATAAATTTTTTTTTTTTTAAAATGAAACAATGGCTTGCATGCCAAAAGGGAATTTTTTTTTTTTTTTAAATAAATCCGAAAACGGAAAAAGTTAATAAAGGAGGGTAATTTATTTTTCTTTTAAACATTTACCTTTCTAGGTAACTTCCTTACTTTTTCACCAGACTGTGTCTTTTCCAGTGAGTTGATTTTTCTCAACTTATTTAATTTTCAATGCTAATACACAAGGTTAAATATTTTATTTTAATTTTCCTATAGTTATGACTATAGAGGGGGGTTTGGTTTTTTTATTTTAAGGAGATTTATAGGGGATCTGCTCACGAAATTTTGACAGCATAACTGTAATATGCTAAGAAATATATAATCATGAAAATGATAGATCCAAGCTTCTAATAAACCTTTCAAAACAATGAAACACAAACAAATCACAAATTTTAATTTCTCTATAGTTTAAACTATACAAAGATTAATTTTTCATTTTCTAAGAGATCTAAAGGGAATTTCTTCCCGAAATTTTGATAGCATAACCCTATGATGCTAAGATTATAGAAAATGATAGAAATAGAGATCTAGGGTTTCTAGGAACACCCAAAAATGTAAATACAACCTTAAGCCATCTAAAAGACCAAATTTAAGAACAAGCATTAAAACATCACAGAAAATCTTTGATCTACAAAATTGAATCCATACAAGGCAAACGAAACCTACCTTTAATCCAATGCAAGAAACGGAAGAATGTAGCTTGGAGGATGAAAGTAGATCTGAAACCCTCAAGCCCAATTCAACTACAGATCTGGCACAATGTAAATCCTAACACACACACACCCAAGAAATAGAAAACCCTGAAACTTTGAAGCAACCAAGATCCACAACAATTCACAATTCCTCAAAAACCCCAAAATCACCAAGAGCTCTCCAATTCTCAAAAACCTGTTATGAGAGAATGAACGACCAATTCCCCCTAAAGAGATTCAAATTCCCCAAAACATGCAAAGGTGAATGACAACTCCCAAGTCAATCCCTAGTTTAACTCAACTTGATAATTGAAAGTAAATCCAATTTAATTAAATAAAATG